>PVHP010047774.1:0-12752 GCA_004024765.1 Zapus hudsonius | reverse complement strand
CTCCCTCCTTGAAAATGAATAAATAAAATATTTATAATAAGTGATGGTCTCAGTGGCAATAGTTTTAGGGTGATTAAAGGTGGGAAATTTCATAGCTCTGAGTGCAGAGCCCTGAGTGGGTGACAAACCTATCAATCAATCTGGTGTGTTGGGAGACACAAGACACGTGTTGAGAACAGCAGAGGAGACAGGGAAAGAGGGGAAAGGGGCTGGAGAATGAACCTAGTGTCACTGAGCTATTTCAGAGCCTTTGTACTCCTGGGCCCTGGGCACCCAAGGGCCGTCCACACTCTCTATGGACCACTGAAACATGGTGATGCCCATAGGCTGTGTCTGCAGAGAGAGGCCTGGCTCCATACCAGGCGCTCTGGTACTCTTGCCTTGTACTTGTTTGGGCAGTGCCCAACCAAAGGCATCTAGGGGACTTTGTACTGCTGCTGGTCCAGATCTGTCCCAGAGACCTAGTGGCAGCCAATGACTGGATGTCCCATATCTCAAGGCTCTGAGGCAACAGGTGAGATAATACAGAGGGCAGGATCTGAGCAGAGAAGACTCTGGAGGTTGGGAAATCCTCAGAGACCAGGACTTCTGGGACTGAAATAAAGGTATTTCCAGAATAGAGAGGGAGGCCAATTTTCCCCCAGGACTGGTCTGGTGGAGAACCTTGACTCTGGACTCAAGGTCACAACAAGCCAGCTGGAGCACTGTGGTCTCTTGACCCAAGGAGCCAGAGAGGTTTCTTTTCAAGGGGCGTATTCAGTCCTCTAATTATTTAGTCATTCATTCATTTATTTTTAAGACAGCACTCTGTGACTCAGGCTGAATTTGAACTCTAGTCAAGCCTCCCAAGTGCTGGGATTACAGACATGTGACACCACCATGCCTGGCTCCCAATTTCATATTTGAAGGCAATGTGAGAGGTTTAGCAGCTGCTGGGTGCTCGTGTGCACTTCCAGCCTGCCGTGGTACAGCCGAACCCCCAAAGTGGATCAGTGCTCATTTCTGACTCAGATTAGTGCGAATGGGCAGTCACGCCTCTCCTGCCCTTCAGTTTACTATATGTGACTGTCACTGTTCCAGAAGGTAAATCCTTGAGAAAAGGGGCCAACTCTCTCCTCGCCTGCTCCCCAGCTTCAACTTCAGTTTCTAGCCTAGAGCTCGATAGATAATAAATAGTAGATCATTAACTATCTGTGAACAAATCAGTGTGCACATAATCATCAATCCTGATGCCTTTTACTGAGTTATTGTCTTCTTTCTTTTTTAGATTTTTTATTTCTTTTCAAGCAGAGAGAGATAGAGAGAAGAGAGACAGAGAGAATGGATGTGCCAGAGTCTCCAACTGCTGCAAATGAACTCCAGGTGCATGAGCCACTTTGTGCATCTGGGGAATTGAACATGCATCCTCAGGCTTTGCAGGCAAGCACCCTTCACTACTGAGTTATCTCTCCAGCTCATTCTTCTCTTTGTAAAAAATTTTTTTGAGGTAGGGTCTCACTCTAGCCCAGGCTGACCTGGAATTCACTATGTAGTCTCAGGGTGGCCTTGAACTCATGGCAATCCTCCTACCTCTGTCTCCCAAGTGCTGGGATTAAAGGCATGCGCCACCACGCCCAGCTATAACTGGTTACTTTTATGCTTCTATTTAATATCCAGAATCTCATGTGTTTATTTTGGTTTGGTTTATTTTTTGTTTGTTTTTTTTAAATATATTTTATTTATTCATTTTCAAGCTGAGAGAGAGAGAGAGAGAGAGAGAGAGAGAGAGAGAGAGAGAGAGAGCACCAGGGCCACCACCTTGTGGGTCTGGTTTATATGGGACCTGGGGAATTGAACCCGGGGCCTTAGGCACTGGAGGCAAGTGCCTTAACCGCTGAGCCATCTCTCCAGCCCTATTTTTTGTTTTTTGAAACAGAGTCTCACTCTAGCCCAGGCTTACCTGAAACTCACTCTAAATCACAGGCTTGCGTCAAATGCACAGTGATTCTCCTACCTCGGCTTCCCAAGTGCTGGTTAGATGTGTGTCAGTCACCATGTCTGGCCTGTGCATACTTTTCCCCATACCTGTGAGTGGTAATGCAGATAAGGAGACAGTAGCCAAGGATGGAGTTGCCACTCAACCCAGCCCAGCCAGGGTCCACTCTGCTCCCTGACTTGTGGGTGTGTGCCCCAGGCCAGGCCTTCAAGGCCTTCTGCAGAGGCTGGTTAACCATTGGCTTTGCCCCAGGGTGAGGTGATCCAGGTCCTCAGGGAGAAGTAAGAACTTGCAGGGAAACCAGCCCAGCCAGCATTGCAGGGCTGAGGTCACCCCAACCCCACTGAGAGTGGGTGGGGAGCCAGAGTTTGGGGGCTCTCTCCAGCTAAAGGCACATTCCTGACTAAATTCATGTCCAGGGCTGTCCTGGTGGAAGCCACCAGCTAGTCACAGGCCCAGGGCCCAAGGAAGCAGGTGAAGGAAGAAACCAGGGTGCCTATTGGTCTGGCTTGGGGATACAAGGTAGTAGAGGGAGCGAGTAAATAACTGCAGATGGTGAGGACTTACAGGTGCCATGGAAAAGCACCATGTTGGGATCTGCAAGCCCTCGGTGCTGGCCCTGAAGTACCACACCCCGTGTCTTCCTGGTTTACTCTTTCCCCTCAACCTCTCCAAAAAAGTAAGGACAGAATATAAGTTCCTTGGTCCTCTCTCTTCCTCTCTCTCACTCTCTCTCTCTCTCTGCTTTTTTTCGTTTTTAATAGTTTTATCCATTTGGAAGCAGAGAGAGAGATAGAGAAAAGAGACCGACAGAGAGATTGGGCGCAGCAGGGACTCCAGCTGGTGCAAATGAATTCCAGATGCCTTCGTCACTTTGTGCATCTGACTTGCAGGCCACTGCCTTAACCACTGAGCCATCTCTCCAGCTCCTTTTTATCTTTTGCTGTGTTGGAGATGGGACATGGGTGGCACACATGCTAGGCAAAACACACACGTGCACACATGTACACACGTGTTCACATGATTGCCTTTAACTATAAGTTAGGATTTCATATGGATAATCTTATTTAATCTTCTGAACCCAGTACTAGAAATAGAACCCAAGACCTTGTGCATGCTAGGCAAGTGCTCTACTCCTAAAATATAGCCCCAGACCTCTCTTAATCTTCACTGGCCCCATTTTAGATATAGACAAGCTGAAACAGGAAGGAATATGACCCCAAGCAGGCTGCTCTGCACTGAAGCACAGGTCCACTTGGCCTGGGGCCTCCACTGCCCTCTTCTTATTCCTGACCTCCCCATTTCTTCTCATATCCTCTGCTTTTCCTCCCTCTGTCTTTTCACACCCAGTTCCTCACAAACCCCAGGCCTATCAGTTCTCAGAGAAGGCTTTTGAGAGCTGATTCACAATATCCCTAAGCAATCCCAGTGAGCAATGAGCATGTAAAGTCTACCAGCAGCAAGAGGTTAACCTTCACCTACTAGGTAAAGCCAAAGGTCTCCAGCCTTAGAAGTTCAAAGATGATCCTTAATGGCCACTGATTTCTTTATAAAGATTGTGGTAGGCACATTTTTCAATTCAATAAATTTTTTGAAGCCAGGTATGATGGTTAGGTTTTGTTGTTAATTTGATTTTTTTAATTATCTTGGGTGGGTCTCTGATGTTGTTCACAGGAAGGCAGCCCTCTCAGTAGAGGACAGAATATAAGGAAGCTCAGGGAAGCTAAAAAGTAACATCTCTTCCTCAGAGGGCAGGAAGCCAACAATTCTGGGATAGGCTTGGAAGACCCCTCCCTAAGACTATATAAAGAGGAAGGAACTCTCCACCCCTGCCTCCTGCCTGTTGGCTGTTGTGTGGTTTGGTGATGGCTTCTTTCTCTCTCTCTCTGATTGGACCTGTGAAAGGAGACCAACCTCTTTCACTTTTATGGAACTTTCCTTGGATCTGTAGCTTCAATAAATCCTTTCCTCCCATAAACTGTGCCTGGTTTGGAGATTCATCTCAGCAGTGTGTGGCTGACTACGACACCAGGTATGGTCATGCGGTCCTTTAATCGGAGGTAGAGACAGAGGATCAAGAGTTCAAGGTCATCCTTAGCTATATAATGAGGCTACATGAGGCCCTGTCTCAAAAAAAAAAAACTAAAATTGATATATTTTTAAAAAATAAACTGAACCAGGTGAGGTAGCACAGCATTCAGGAGGCAAAGATAGGAGGAGGATTGCTGTGAGTTTGAGGCAAGCCTGGAACTACAGACCAGTACTTGCTCTGCAATCCTGCCAACTAGAGTTTGAATCCTCAGCACCCACGTAAAGCCAGAAGCAAAGCTGTGAACACACAAACAACTGCTGGTCTGTGGTAATGGCAGCTGGAGCTCAAGGGTCAGCTCCAAGGACGATCCGGTGCTGTGGGGCATGGAGTTGCACACTTACTTTAACCCAGGTCTTGGGAGGCTGCAATAGGAGGATCACTGTGAGTTCAAGACCAACCTGGGGCTACAGGCTAAATTACAGGTCGGTCTGGGCTAAAGTAAAACCCTGCAAAGGAAAAAAAAAAAAAGATAAAAGCCAGGTTTGGCCTGGTGACACACACCTTTAGTCCCAGCCCTTGGGAGGCAGAGGTAGGAGAATCACTGAGTTTGAGGCCAGCCTGAGACTACATAGTGAATTCCAGGTCAGCCTGGGCTAAAAAGAGCCCCTACCTCAATAAACCAAAATCCAAAACAAAACAAAGAGGAGGCTGGATAGATGGCTCAACAGTTAAGATGTTTGCCTGCAAAGCCTAATGACCTGGGTTCAATTCCCCAGTCCCCATGTAAAGCCAGATGCAAAAAGTGATGCATGCATCTGGAGTTTGTTTGCAGTGGCTAGAGGCCCTGGTGTACCCATTCTTTCTCTCCTCTCCTCTCTCTCTCTCTCCCTCCCTCCCTCTCTATGTCTCTCTCTGTGTTTACAACTAAATAAAATATTTTATTAAAAAGAGTGAGCTGGGGAGAGGGCTCAGCAGTTAAGGCACTTGCCTGCAAAGCCTAATGACCTGGATTTGATCCCCAGTACCCATGTAAAGCCAGATGCACAATGTGACACATGTATCTGGAGTTTGTTTGCAGTGGCTAGATGCCCTGGCGAGCCCATTCTCTCTGTCTCTCTTCTCTGTCTTTCTCTCTACTTGCAAATAAATAAATATTTAAAAAGAGAGAGAGACTAATTGAGAGGGGGAAGAAATAAGAGGGAGGGGAGGGGAAAACATAGTGAGTGATTCATGGTCTGTAATTATGGAAGTTATAAATAAAAAGTTTTAAAAAAGAGATTCAAACAAGGTGGAAGGAGAGGACCAATACCCTGAGGTTGTGCTCTGGCCACACACAAGAAAGAAAGAGAGAGAGAGAGAGAGAGAGAGAGAGAGAGAGAGAGAGAGAGAGAAACTGGGCTAGAGCGAGACCCTACCTTGAAAAACCAAAAAAAAAAAGAAGAAGAAGAAGAAAGAAAGAAAGAGGGCTGGAGAGATGGCTCAGTGGCTAGAGGCACTTGCTTGCAAAGTCTGACGGCCAGATTCAATTCCCTAGTGTCCATGTAAAGCCAGATAGATATACAAAGTGGCACATGTCTGAAGTTCATTTGCAATGGCAGGAGGCCCTGGCATGCCCATTCTCTCCCTGTTTCTTCCTCTCTCTCTCTCTCTCTCTCTCTCTCTCTCTCTCTCTCTCTCTCTCTCTCTCTCTCTCTCTAATAAATAAAAGAAAAAAAAGACCTGGGCTGTCATGGTTTGATCCAGGTGTCTCCCACAAATAAATGAATGTGTTCTTAATGATCGCTCCTCAGCTGATGGCAATTTGGATTTACAATCTCGATGGAGCTGTGTTGTTGGGGGCAGGCTTATGGGGGTTATAAGCCAGCTTCCCCTTGCCAGAGTTTGGCACACCTTCTTGCCGCTGTTTGCAGTGCTGTGGCAGAGGTGATGTCCACCCCTCTGCTCATGCCATCGTTTTCCCTGCCAGGATGGAGTCACCCCTCGAGTCCGTAAGCCTAATAAACCCATTCCTCCACAAGCCACGTTTGTTTGGGTTCTTTCTGTGCAGCAACTAGAAAGCTGACTGCAACATGGGCATAGTGACATACGCCTTTAATCCCACATCTTGGAAGGCAGAAGTAGGAGGATGGCCATGAGTTTGAGGCCACACTGAGACTACATAGTGAATTTCAGGTTAGCCTGGGCTAGAGTGAGATCCTACTTTAAAAAAAAGTTTTGGGGGCTGGAGAGATGGCTCAGAGGCTAAAGGCTCTTGCTTGCAAATCCTTACAGCCCAGGTTTGAGTCCCCATTCCCTATGTACAACCAGATGCACAAAGTGGAGCATGTGTCTGGAGTTATCATTTACAGTGGCAGGAGGCCCTGGCACACTCATACTCTCTTTGTGTCTGGCTCTTTCCCTCTGTCTCAGATAAATCAGTAAAAATATGTAAACCAATAAACAAAAAACAGGGCTGTAGATATGGCTCAACAGTTCAGTGCAGTTCCTGCACAAGCACGAGGGCCTGAGTCTACCCAAGTTCAGGTCTCTGAATCCCGTGTAGAACTGGGTGTAGCCGCTGCCTCTCACTCCAATTCCTCTGAGGAGCAAAGACCCTAGAATTGCAGAAGCTCGGAGAAAACACCAAGCTCCAGGATCAGTAAGACTCCAGCTCAAACAGGAACCAGACCAGAATCTGGGGCGATAGCTCAGTGGTTAAAGGTGCTTGCTTGCAAAGCTTTTTGGCCTGGGTTCAATTCCCCAGCACTCACAGAAGAGCCAGTCACAAAGTGGTGCAAGAATCTGGCATGGAGAGAGTGTGGTATAACCTGTGATTCTGGTGTAACTCTGCCCCACATACACACATGCTAATAGATAAATGAAAAGATTGTTTTTAAAGGAAACAATAGGGGGGCTGGAGAGATGGCTCAGCAGTTAAATGTGTTTGTTTGCAAGGCCTGATGGCCTGGGGTTCAGTTCCCCAGTACCCATGTAAAGCCTCTTATTTATCTTGTGTGTGGTGTGTGTACCTGTATGTCCCCTAGCCCTGCCCCATGAGCTCACCTGCACCAGGTGTGCTCCCCCGTGGTAGCTGGAGCAGAATGTCGGGTGGCCCATCTCATCACTCTTTCACTGGTCTGGTTGTTTGCTTTTTTTTTGCTTCTTTTAATTTTTTAAAATAATTTATTTGCAGCCAGGAGTGGTGGCACACACCTTTAGTCCCAGCACTCGGGAGGCAGAGGTAGGAGAATCGCTGAGTTCAAGGCCAGCCTGAGATGACATAGTGAATTCCAGGTCAGCCTGGGCTAGAGCGAGACCCTACCTCAAAGGATTTTTTTTTTATTTGTAAGGAGAGAGAGAGAGAATGGGCATTGGGCATTTCAGGGCCTCTTGCCACTGCAAACAAACTCCAGATGCATGCGCCACTTTGTGCATCTGGCTTTCTTTCTTCTCTCCCTAGTTGTCCCAGCTGGCCTTAAACTTACCATCCTTCTGTCCCTGCATCTCAAGTGCTGGGATGGCAGATGTGAGCCATTGTACTTAACTGGCCAAATTTGTGGTTCCGGCTGGGGAGATGGCTTAATGGTTAAAGGCGCTTGCAAAGCCTGCCAACCTGGGTTTGGTTCCTCAGCACCCACATAAAGCCTGAGGCACAAAGTGGCACATGTGCTAGGAGTTCACTTGCAACAACAGAAGGCCCTGGAGGTCTCTTTCTCTTTCTCTCTCTCTCTCTCTCTCTCTCTTGCTCTCGATTTCTAATAAATAAATGAAAAAAAAATTATTGCTGTAGGGTTTCACTCAAGCCCAGGTGACTTGGAACTCACTCTGTAATCCCAGCCAGGTCTTGAACTCACAGCTATCCTCTACCTATGCCTCTCGAGTGCTGAGAGCCTGAGTCTTCAATCCTTTATCTGGTCCTTAGATCCCTGTCCTTAGGTCCTAAGAAAATGTTTCATGATCTGCCAACCATTCATGCAGCTTCACCTTTGCATCTCATGTTCTTTCTGCCTGGTGCCCTGCGTCTATCTCGTGCCCTGGTGAGTTCCTGCTCTTTTCTCCAGAACCCATTCACACCTGGTTCCAAAACCTGTGTTCTGGTCTGTGGTCTCCATATAACTTCTTCTTTTAACTATTTTGAGACAGGATCTTGCTATGTAGCCCAGACTGTCCTCAGTCTCTCAATCCACCTGCCTCCACCTCCTGCCTAGCTGGAAGGCAGGTGTGAGTCACTACACCCAAGTATACACTTTCATCATCGAATTAATCCCAACGTGTGGTAAGCATCTGCTTACTCAGGACTTCATGAGGGGCGAGCCCTCGTCTTGGCTTCCTTTGTATCATCAATGCCCAGCACAAATGACTCTTCCATGAATCATTGTTCCTAAAGAAAATATAGGACTCTATGCTATAAATAGATACTTTAATTTATTCCAAATATTAGACATGCATTTTTATTGTATATTTCACTTTAAAATTACTTAATTATTGGGGGAAGGGAAGGGCAGCGGGGAATTGGCGATAACAACTCATTGTTTGCCCACTAAATGTTGTAACTCATTATGGACCTGTATCTCTCTGCTTGCAAATAAATAAATATATAAATTTTAAAAGCCAGGCATGGTGGCACATGCCTTTAGTCCCAGCACTCAGGAGGCAGAGGTAGGAGAATCACTGTGAGTTCAAGGCCAGCCTGAAACTATAAAGTGAATTCCAGGTCAGCCTGGGCTCCAATGAGACCCTATCTTAAAAAACTAAACAAAACAATTTTTCAATTAAAAAAAATTTTTAAAACCTTACCACCTGGGTTAAATTTCTCAGGACCCACATAAGGTCAGATGCACAAAGTGGCACATGCCTCTGGAGTTCATTTACAGTGGCAAGAGGCCCTGGAGTGCCTATTCTTTCTCTCTCTCCTTGCCAACAAATAAAAATATAAAACTAAATACATTTTAAAACACTTAGAGAAGCTAGGTGTGGTGGCGCGTGCCTTTAATTCCAGCACTCTGGAGGGAGGCAGAGGTAGGAGGATCGTCATGAGTTCAAGGCCACCCTGAGACTACATAGTGAATTCCAGGTCAGCCTGGGCTAGAGCGAGACCCTACCTCGAAAAACCAAAAAAAAAAAAAAAACACTTAGAAAACAAAAACAAAACAAGTGAACTCTGGTTATATTTCTACTCAGAATGTGCAAAGCTGAAAAGAGCATTGTTCCCAACCTAGTAGCAAAAGAGATTTGTGTGTGTGTATTTTATTGAGGCAGAGTCTCACTCTAGCCTAGACTGATCTGGAACTCACTCTATAGCCCAGGCTGGCCTCAAACTCACTGTGATCTTCCTTCCTACCTCAGCCTCCCAAGTGCTGGGATGAAAGGCGGCACCACCACACCTAGCTCAGCAAGAATGTTGCTAGTATCTTGACAAAGCGCTAAAGGCTGCCTGAGGCCCAGCATGGGAGAAGAAGACAGCCCCTAGAACTCATGGCCTCTTCCCCACAGACCTCTCCGGAGGCCCAGGAGGAAGACCAGGGGGCAGTAGGGAGCCTCCCTGGGTGGGGCAGCACCTGAGGAGAGGCAGATGCTCAGAGAAGGCATGAAGTCCCTCCTGGACCCTCCCCCTGGAGAAGGAGGAGAGGAAGGGGATGGGAGGAGAGATAACAACCTTTAGATGCTGGAAAGAGTGGCAGATTCCGTTGCCCCTGGGGCACAGGTGACTCTCCCTATAGGAGGGGAAGGGTGAAAGACAGAGGTTCTACCTCTGAGAGGGCCGAGAGTCCTAGGCTCTCTCTGGAGTGTGGTTTAAGCAGCAGGGCAAGGGCTAGAGAGATGACTTAGTGGTTAAGGTGCTTACTTGCAAGCCTGACAGCCCAGATTCAAATCCCCAGTACCTGCATAAATCAGATATATGTATCTGGAATTCATTTGCAGTGGAAGGAGGCTCTGGTGCGCCCATACGCTCTCTCTCACTCTCTATCTGCTTCTATCTCTCTCACTCAAATAAATAAATAAAACATTTTTTAAAAAGAAGAAGAAGCAGGGAATCTTGGTCCTCAGAGGACATCTGACACTGGCTAGAGACATTTTGGTTGACATAACTGAAGGTGGAGGGCGCTAGATAGATGGCTGGACAGTAGAGGCCAGGCTGCCCAGGACGTATTCCTCCTCACTTCCTGAGCTACGTCACCCCTCAGTAACCCTCATTCTTTTCTGCTTTTGGTAGTACTGGGGATTAAATTTAGGCCTCACAAATGCTAAGCAATGGTTCCACTATACTATATTCCTAACCTGTTTGTTTGTTTGTTTGTTTGTTTGTTTGTTTTCAAGGTCAGGTCTCACTCTAGCCCAGGCTGACCTGGAATTCACTCTGTAGTCTCAGGGTGGCCTTGGACTCAAGGCAATCCTCCTACCTCTGCCTCCCAAGTGCTGGGATTAAAGATATGTGCCACCATGCCCAGCCCTGTCCTATTTTCAGTTCTTCTGCTGAGAGTCTTGAACTTGTAATCTGTCTGCCTTAGACTCTTAAATAGCTGAGATTACAGACCTGTGCCATCAAGCCCAATTAATCAATACTTTATGTGTGTGTGTGTGTGTGTGTGTGTGTGTGTGTGTGTGTGTGTGATGTAGTATGTGTGGTATGTGGTGTGCGGGTAGTATATGCAGGTGTGTATGCATTCACACACCATGTGCACATGTGCAAAGGCCAGATCCTCCTCAATGGGACTTCCCCCTTATTTCCTTGAGACAGAGTCTCTCACTGAGCTGAAGCTGGAAGACTGGCTGACTAGTAAGCCCCACCCATCCTCCGGTCTCCACCTCCCACAGTGCTCAGATTACAGGAATGCATGCTTTTTATATCAGTACTCTGTAGTGAACTCAGGTCCTCATGCTGGGCACCAAGTATGCCTTTCCCCAGTATCCCAATCCACTTTTGATGAACGTGGGTTGTATCTTGTCAGCAATTATATTACCACCACAATGACAGAGTGAATATCCTTCTACATGTACCTTTGTGCATTAATCTAATTTTTTTCTCTTCTTCCTTTTTTAAAATTTATTTTTATGCAAGGAGAGAGAGAGAGAAAGAGAGAGAGTGGGCACATCTTGCTACTGCAAATGAACTCCAGATGCATGTGCCACTTTGTGCATCTGGCTTTACGTGAGTACTTTAACCGCTGAGTTATTTCTCCAGTCCCTTCCCTCCCTATCCCTCTTTTCTCCCCTCTTTTCTTTCTTTCTTTCTTTCTTTCTTTCTTTCTTTCTTTCTTTCTTTCTTTCTTTCTTTCTTTCTTTCTTCCTTCCTTCCTTCCTTCCTTCCTTTCTTTCAAGTAGGGTCTCCTCTAGCCCAGGCTGTTGACCTAAGAACTCACTCTGTAGCCCCAGGCTGACCTAGAACTCAAGATGATCCTCCTACTTCAGCTTCCTGAGTGCTAGGACCAGAGGTATGAGCCTTCCTTCCTTCCTTCCTTCCTTCCTTCCTTCCTTCCTTCCTTCCTTCCTTCCTTCCTCTCTCCCTCCCTTCCTTGCTTCCTTCATTTTTTTTTCTTTTTATGTTCTTTTAAAACAGGGTCTCATTTAACTTATGCTGGTATATATATATATGTATATATACATATATATATACAATATATATACATATATATATATTTGTTTGTTTTTTCAAGGTAGAGTCTCAATCTAGCCCAGGCTGGCCTGGGATTCTCAGAGTGGCCTCGAACTCATGGCCATCCTCCTACCTCTGCCTCCAGAGTACTGGGTCTAAAGGTGTGGGCCACCACACCTAGCTGCATATTTTTTGTTTTTTCAAGGCAGGGTTTCACTCTAGCATAGGCTGACCTGGAAGTCACTGTAGCCCCAGGCTGGCCTCAAACTCACAGGAATCCTCCTATCTCAGCCTCACAAGTGTTAGGACTAAAAGCATGAGCCACCAGGCTGGGTTCTGGCCTCAAAATCTCTCTGTAGCCAGGGATGACCTTGAACTCCTGATTTTACTGCCTTCACCTCCAACACCTCCCAAGTACTGGGATTATAGATGTGTACCAACATGTCTGGCTTCTAATTATTATTTTTTTTTTGTTTTTTTGTTTTTCGAGGTAGGGTCTCACTCTAGCCCAGGCTGACCTGGCATTCACTATGTAGTCTCGGGTGGCCTTGAACTCATGGTGATCCTCCTACCTCTGCCTCTAGAGTGCTGGGATTAAAGGTGTGCGCCACCACACCTGGCTAATTATTTTAATTAGAAAAAAATTACAATAAAATTGCTAGTGAGGGCAGGCATGGTGGCACATGCCTTTGATCCCAGCACTTGGAAGGCAGAGGAAGGGAGATCGCTAGGAAGTTGAGGCCACCCTGAGACTACTTAGCTAATTCCAGGTCAGCCTGGGCTAGAGGGAGACCCTACCTCAAAAAAAAAAAGATTGCAAGGGAGTTCTGAGGATATAGCCCAGTGGTAGAGCACTTGCCTAGCAGACACAAGGCCCTAGGTTCAATCTCTAGTACCAACAACAAAAAGCAAGTTACTATGGAAAAACTACACAAACTATGCATTTTAAAATGTTTTTAAAATTTTTTCTCTGGACTGGAGAGATGGCTCAGCAGTTAAGGTGCTTACTTCCAGAGCCTAACTACCAGAGTTCAATTCCCCACATAAGTGCCCATGTAAGCCAGATGCACAAAGTGGAGCATGCATCTGCATCTGGAGTTTGTTAGCAGTAGCTGGTGGCCCTGGCATGCCCATACTTTCTCTCTCTCTCTCTCTCTCTCTCTCTCTCTCTC
>PVHP010047773.1:0-12726 GCA_004024765.1 Zapus hudsonius | reverse complement strand
GAGAGAGAGAGAGAGAGAGAGAGAGAGAGAGAGAGAGAGAGAGAGAGAGAGACTGAATACAGGTGTGCCTGGGCCTTTAGCTGCTGCAAACAAACTCCAGATGTATGCACCATTCCTGGGGAATCGACATGGGTCATTAGGCTTTGCAGGCAAGCGCCTTAACTGCTGAGCCATCTCTCCAGCCCAACTTTGCCTTTCTTGACTGTTGTTGCCTATGATTGACCCTGTTGCTTATAGCATAGTTCTTTCTAGATATTTTTTTTCTGGGGTCTGGTTATAAATTACAGCTCTGAAATGTCATTGTCCTGGTCTGACCCTCTATAGCATTCCTGTGTTATCTTGTATTCAGGCTAGGCCATTGTCTCACCTAGCAGGAAGGCCCATCTTGGTCACTTCTGGGAATCATCTCATTGAGACCTAATCCTAGAGGGAAGGCTAGGTAGATGGACAGCTCTGGCTGCTATAATTTCAGGAAGGAAGTTGTTATGATTAGAATGTGAAATGTCCCCACAGACCTCATGGATTGAATATTTGGTCCCCACAGAAATTTTAGTGTCAGAAGTAAAAATAGAATGAATAGAGAGAAAATGTGAGCACTTTTTGATATCCTTAAAAGAGCAAATATTTGGCTCATTGGCATGCCTGAGGGAAAAGAACAACAGGTTGAGGGGATAGAAAAGGTGCTCAATGAAATGATACCAAAAAATTACCGGAATTTTAAGAAAGATAAGAATATCCATTAACAGGAGCATTTAGACCCTAAGTAGGCATGTTCATAAAAGTACTCTGTCATGGTTTGATCCAGGTGTCCCCCACAAACAAATGAATGTGTTCTGATTGATTGATCCTCAGATGTTGGCAGTTTGGGTTTTACAAACTTGCTGGACCTGTGTTGCTGGGAATGAGTTTATGGGGTTATAAACCAGCTTCCCCTTGCCAGTGTTTGGCACACCTTCCTGCCATTGTTTGCAGTGCTGTGGTGGAGGTGATGTCCACCCCTCTGATCATGCCATCATTTTCCCTGCCAGGATGGAGTCTCCTTTCAAGCCCATAAGCCAAATAAACCCATTCCTCCACAAGCCGCTTTTGTTTAGGTTCTTTCTGCACAACAACTAGAAAGCTGACTGTGACAGTTTTGGTACCAGAGTGCTGGGTCATCTGTTGCTGCTAGAACCCTGATCTTGTGACTTTGGACTTTTGGAAGTGATCTGCAGGAGGAATGTGGAAGGATTTGAAACCTTGTCCTAAGAGACACCTTGCAGTGCTGTGAGTACAGCTTGATGGACCATTCTGGTAAGAGCTGAAAGACCTGAATGCAGTAAGAACTATGGACTGTGATGTTTGGCTTACAAGGGTGAGAAAGAACTTTGTCAGGACTGTGCCAGAAGCAGTTTGCGTGAGAGGCTTGCTGCATTCTGCCTGCTGGTGTCCTGGGAACCTGTGCAGGGTTGCTTTGCATGGAAATGGATTGGTGTGAGCAGATGGAGATGGCATAGAAAGAAAAGATATCTTTGGACAGAAACTGCTGCCCCTTCACCTGCAATTGTTTGAGAAATTACAGCCATTGAGATTGGGCCAGCTGGTCTGCATTGGAACAACAGAAGAATGTGGATTCTTTGAAGTAAGGGGCCTGAATGCTTTGTTCCCCTCTGGATTAACAAATTGGTATCCCACCTGGTTCTGTGGAGTATAACAAATGCAAGAAGAGAGGGTCATTGGATTTGCAACACAGTTTTGTTTTTGAAAAATAGCCATAGGCGATGTGAAGCAAGTGACCTACATTGCCTGCATGGAGGCCGATGGAGTCATGAGGATGAACTGTGGTTGCAATGGAGACCCAGCGAATTCCAAGACTATGGATGAGTGCCAAAGCGAGTTGTCAGCACCGGAAGTTTTCCCAGACTGAGTAGCAGAGCTGGAGGGGCAGAATTGAATCTCCAAGAGACTGATTAGGATTATTGAATTTGGAGGTAGAGATTGATGTTGACTTCCTTGTTTTAAATCTTGTATTAGTTCAATCTGTTTTTGCTGTGCCTCATGTTTTGCAGTGTGAATGTTCTGTGCCATTATGGGTTAATTTTTTTGGTATTATGGCTCAGCTGAAAGCTGTGGGGACTTAGCAGTTGAGCTTAACACATTGTATTTACATCACGTATGATTATTAGTTTGTGGGGGCCAGCAGTGGACTGTCATGTTTTGATCCAGGTATCCCCCACAAACAAATGAATGTCTTCTGATTGATTGATCCTCAGCTGATGGCAGTTTGAGTTTTACAACTCAATGGAACTGTGTTGTTGGGGGGTGGGTTTATGGGATTATAAACCAGCTTCTTCTTGCCAGTGTTTGGCACACCTTCCTGCCATTGTTTGCAGTGCTGTGGTGGAGGTGATGTCCACCCCTCTGCTCATGCCATCATTTTTCCTGCCATGATGGAGTCTCCCCTCGAGTCCATAAACCGAATAAACCCATTCCTCCACAAGCCGATTTTGCTTGGGTTCTTTCTGTGCAGCAACAGAGAAAGTTGACTACAACACACACAAATATTGCATTAATCCAATTGATGAGGAACTCTCTTAATACAATTAGAGATGAAAGTGGACCTTACAACAGAATTCAATGAAATCCAGAGGATTACTAAGGAATACTTGGAAAACTTGTATCTCTAAAACATGGAAAATCTAGAGGAAATGGGTAAACTGCTCTACTCATATGACCTACCAAAACTAAATCAAGAAGCTATGAGCAACTTAAATAGTGTCATAACAACTAATGAAATTGAAGCAGTAATAAAAAGTCTCCCTAAGGGATGGAGAGATGGCAAAGTAGTTAAAGGTGCTTGCTTGCAAAGCCCAGGTTCAATTCCTTAGGACCCATGTGAAGCCAGATGCACAATATGCACATGAGTCTGGCGTTTGTTTGAAGTGGCAGGAGGCCCTGGCATGCCCATACTCTCTCCCTGTCTCTCTCAAATAAATAATAATAAAACAAGAAAAAAATAGCTTTTCTAAGTCTTCCTATAAAGAAAAGCCTGGGACTGCACTGATTCATATTGAATTTCATCAAATCTTTTTATTTTTCTATTTTATTTGTTTTTGAATTTCACCAAATCTTTAAGGAAGAGCTTCAAACTGTTCCACAAAATAAGGAGAAAAATCAACACTGTAAAACTCATTCTACGAAGTCAGTATTACCCTGATACCAAACCCAGATCAAAATACAACAAAAAACAGGAAATGATAGATCAATTTCCTTGATGAACACAGACACAAAAATAACCAACAAAATACTTACTGATTGAATTCAAGAACAAAATAGGTACTGATTGAATTCCAGACCATATTGAAAAAAACCATACATCATGACCAAGTTAGTTTCATTGCAAGGATGAAAGACTGGCTTCTAGTCACAGTCACTCCTGGGTTATAAATGTCAGAATAGGCCATAGACTTATCTATGGAATAGAATAAAATATAATTTATAGGCCATTGGGCTATGCAATCCATGAAGAATGATGTGAAAGTCCACTCAATGCATATTCGTCCTGTGAGGGACAAGTCAGAGAATTCTCAAACAGTTTGTGTTTAACATCTATTTAATTATTATCTCACTTAAATAGTATTATCTCCATGGAGGGACACCGAGCCAGCCATAAATGAAAATTCAAACATCATTTGCACTGATCTGTCCTGTGAGGTGCTCTGCTAAATTGTCTGGACTGCATGCACTGTGGAGGCAAGTTCTTCCTCTGGCTGCACCGAGCTTTAGCCATTTCCTTCCCACGTCCTGGGATTCCTGGGGAAGGGGGGGGGAACGACGACGGTGGAGTGGATTTTATTCTTTGGAGTCCATTGTCACTGAAGGGAGGTGCACAAGTGTTTCCTCTCATGCCAGGGTGGTTATAAGAGTTTTCTGAGGGGAAGTCCTTTCCTTGGATTGATGAGAAGGAAAGCCTTTTTTTTTGTATCTTTGCTTTGGAGCCCAGCCTCTGCATTTTTGTTAAATACATTAGTTTTGCAAGTGAACAAACAAAGGAAATAATCCAGGGTTTCCACATAGGATGACAGCTATAAATAAATTCAGACAGAAAGTCATAAAATAAAATTAAGGTGTGTGTGTGCGCGTGTGAGAGAGAGAGAGAGAGAGAGAGAGAGAGAGAGAGAGAGAGAGAGAGAGAGAGAGAGAGAGAGAGT
Organism: Zapus hudsonius; assembly: GCA_004024765.1. NCBI lineage: Eukaryota > Metazoa > Chordata > Mammalia > Rodentia > Dipodidae > Zapus > Zapus hudsonius. The sequence goes on along the minus strand of PVHP010047773.1, from coordinate 8,536 downwards.
GCAAGAGTTCATGTGCCATTGTGTATTTCTAAGCAGCTTCTCTTCAACTTGGCACCATTTTCTGCAGTTTAACAACATCTATGTGAGGCCATTTATTTTGCACTAGTCTCCTGAGCAAAGATCCAACCGACCAGACCAGACCAGACCAGACCAGACCAGAATGGAGTCATTTCTCATGTATCAAACTGAACTTTGTAGTGGGCCAGATTTCTAAACATACAGGAGAGCTCAGTCAACTTGAGACCATGTAATAAATTAGTCACCTCTATTTTAATTCTTTTGGAAAAGTAATTTAGAAACAACCAATCTATTTTTTTGTTCTCTTTCTGCTTTCTTTAGCACTTTTCTACTCATAAAAACACTCTCCTCTGCTCAGCTCACTGAAACATTTAGAATTAGATGATGCCTAATGGTCAAATGATAGATAAAAGTTAGCTCTTTAAATTTGTTAATTTGTCTTTTTAAAAACATTTATTTGTGAGAACAGAGAAAAAGAAAAAAAAAGAGAGAGAGGAAGAGAATGGATACACCATAGCCTCTTGCTATTACAAATAAATTCCAGGTGCATGAACACTGTGCATCTGGCTTTACATGGTCACTGGGGAATTGAACAAGCACGGGTCTTTAACTGTTGAGCTATCACCCAGCTCTTTTCTCTTTTTCTTTCTTTTCTCTCTCTCTCTCTTTTTCTTTCCTTTTTAGGTAAGGTCACTTTAGCCCAGGATGAACTGGAATTCACTATGTAGTCTCAGGCTGGCCTCAAACTCACAGCAATCCTCCTATCTCTGCCTCCCAGGTTCTGGGATTAAAGGAGTGCACCACCACATATGGCCTATTTTGTCTTTTTTGTTGTTGTTATTAATAAGTAGAAACTCTGTATGAACAAGTCTTGTGTTGGTGCCCCATTTCCCTCCTTCCTTTCCCCAATCCACTTAGGGCCTTTCTCAGTGGGATTGCTGGAATGCTCCATGGGGTGGAGGGCTATGAATTATGCAAACAGCAGACAGTATTTCCTTGAGATGGGGGGGCAATGCCTCTGGTTATTACCCCACCATGGCTCTTATAATCTTTTCGCCCCCTCTTCTACCAAGTTCCTTGAGTCATGGTGGGTTTTAAGTCTGCTTTACTGTTGAGGCATTAAGAGTCTCTGGATTTCTACTTTGGACTATTTTGAGTATTCTTTGAGTCTGTCTCCATTACTCTTTCGATGGCTGTCTGGCTTGCTGTGGAAGCAGCACTCTTGCTCATCTCGTCACTTCTATAATTTCACCTGGGCCCTAGATGGTATGTTAGGGGTGGTTCATCTCCTGTCCTGGAGTCAACTATTATTTTAAGTCTTGTTGGTGGAATTGGGTTCTTGATTCTTTCTGCCTTCTGAAAAATACAAACAGCATCTCCAATGGAGAGTGAGAGAAACATTGTTAATTTGGGAGATTTTAATGGGTGTAGCATCTCTGTAGGCCCATGGTTAATGGGGGCTTCCTCTTGGAATCCAGATTCTTGGCTCCATAGAAATTTGCCTTGGATCCTAATTCTAGTTAAGGGATCCTTGTCTCCATCTCTTAGCCCATCAGCCATTGATTACCTGCCTAGGTTAAGGGCCACTATTGCACAGGTGAGTACGTCTTGCCCTTCTGGTCTCTGCCGTAAAGCAGTGTCCACTGCATTCTCCCACCATCGGTCACTGGTATAGCAGTGTCCCCTGTTTTCTCCCAACATCATGGGCAAATTTCCCCTGGCAGCTCATGTAGCACATTCCAGCACTCTACAGGTTAACCATCTAGGAGCTGGCTTTCTTCCAGGTTCCAGTAGGTCTCTGACTATTGTGTGACAGCAACCTGTGGTATCTACAGCAATTGGGTCTTATCTTTTGCCTGAGGTGGGTAATCAAGAGCTTTGACATAAGCCTGTCTTGTTTTAGGGACCAGTTAATAAAAGCAAGCTAAGTCACAAGTTGCATTTGATTTATCATGGTTTCTGGAAGTACAGATAACCTCCAAAGACATAGACAAAGGAGTGACAACAAGCATTTTCAGACCTCTCTTATCTTGTCCTAAGCTTTGTGTTCACAGACCTCAAACCATTGCTGTCTCTGTCCCTGTGTCATGGTTTGATCCAGGTGTCCCCCACAAACAAATGAATGTGTTCTGATAGATCAATCCTCAGCTGATGGCAGTTTGGGTTTTACAACCTTGATGAAGCTGTGTTGTTGGGGGCAGGCTTATGGGGTTATAAGCCAGCTTCCCCTTGCCAGTGTTTGGCATACCTTCCTGCCGCTGTTTGCAGTGCTGTGGCAGAGGTGATGTCCAGCCCTCTGCTCATGCCATCATTTTCCCTGCCAGGATGGAGTCTCCCCTCAAGTCCATAAGCCAAATGAACCCATTCCTCCACAAGCTGCTTTTGTTTAGGTTATTTCTGTGCAGCAACAGAATAAGTTGACTAAAACATCCATGGTTCACACTGCCTTCTGAAAAATACAAACAGAATCTCCATTGGAGACTGAGATCAGTATAGGTTAAGTGAGACAAACATGACAAATATGGCAAGATTCTAATGGGTATATATATCCTCTCTGTAGAACACTGGTAGTGGGTGTTTCCCCTTGGAGCCTGGGTTCTTGGTCCCCATAAGAGTTTAGCATGGACTCCAGTTCCAGTTAAGGGTTCCTTGCCACTGAGAAGATCTCTTAGCCAATAGTAAGCCATTGATTACCCTTCTAGGTTTAGTGCCACTATTGCACCTATGAGCACTTCTTGACTGGCTGGTCTCTTACATATAGCAATGTGCTCAGCATTCTCATGGCTTCAGTCAGTATTGTACATAAGTGGTCTCTGCTTTCTCCAAATATCATTGACCAATTTCCCTTGGCAGCTCATGTAATGCCTTCAATCAGTACTCATGCTACCATCTGGGAGCTGGTTACCATTCTGGATCTAACAGGGTCTCTTATTATTGTGTGTCGTTTCTTTCTCCATGGACGCTGTGGCGGAGGCTGGCAGGGAGGGAGTCCGCAGAGCTGGGTGGGCAGGATGCAGAGTGACAGGAGAAAACTCTAGGGATACAGCTGCTGTGGGTGGGACAGGCATATATCATTTATTGTATGTGGAGAGGTCATATATATAGAGAGGAGAAGCCAGGAAAATTAGAGGCAGGGGTAGAACAAGAGGATTGGTTGGGGCATGGTGGTCTGTAGATGTCCTACGAGTGGATAGGCAGTGGCTAGCAACCTGTGAATGCCTAATTTGCATAAGTTGAGGGGCTTGCTCAGCCCTGAGTGGTGGGAAGTACATGATTCTTAGACATGGATGCCATCGATGGTGGCAGCTACAGAGAAACTGTCACCTGGAACTGTCACCTATTGTCCAGCACCGCTGGGGTGAGAACGCAGGGTTCATTTTGGCTGAGTCTGCTGGTAGTTCTATATCCATCCTATCCAGGAGCCTCTACACTGCTTTCCATAGTGGTTGTATAGATTTGCAATCCCACCAACAGTGAATGAGGGTTCCTTCTCTCCCCCACACCATGCATCCTCGCCAGCACCTATTGTTGTTAGATTTTTAAATGATTGCCATTCTGACTGTAGTAAGGTGGAATCTCATTGTAGTTTTGATTTGCATTTCCCTAATGATTAAGAATGATGAACATTTTCTTAAGTGAGAATTGGCCATTTGTATTTCCTCCTCTGTGAATTCCCTGTTGAGATCAATACCCCATTTTGTGAGAGGGCTGTTTGATTTTTTTTTATTAATTAATTTTTTGAATTCTTTGTAAGTTCTAGATATTAGACCTCTGTCTGTGTTACTGTGTTATAGCTGGGAAAGATTATCTCCCAGTCTGATGGTGGTCTATTGGCTCAGAGTTTGGTATGTTTGTCTGTACAGAAGCTTTTTAGCTTGATGAGATCCCATTTGTTAAGTGATTGTTACACTTCTTGAGCTACTGGAGGTTTGTTCAGGAAGTTTTTCCCTACTCCTATCTCATGGAAAGTTCCTCTTATTTTTCTTTCAGGGTTTTCAGAGTTTCAGGTCTTATGTTGAGGTCTTTGATCAATTTGGAGTTGACTTTTGTGCATGGTGAAAAGAGTGGGTCTATTTTCATTTTTTTACAAGTATTTATCCAATTTGTCCAGCACCCTTTGTTGATGATGCTATCTTTATGCCAGCAAACATTGTTGGCACCTTTGTTGAAGATCAAGTAACTATTTTTACTTGTACTAAGAGTTCTGTTCCATCGGTCTGTCTGTCTGTTTTTATGCCAGTACCATGCTGTGTTTATTACTGAAGGGAAGATACAGCTCTATCTGAGCCTGGGAAAATGCTTTGCACAGGATCTTACAGAGAATAACACCTCAAAAGCACCTGGGAGGATGTTTTACATATCTGAAGGATCCTATCTCTGATAAGCCCCTTTTAAAAAGAGCTCTGCAGAGAGCCCAATCAACATTTATATGGTCACCTATTGTTTCTCAATAGACATCCTCCTAAGGAGGCCCAGACCCAGGAAAACTTTACCTACAGTCTTTAAAATAGCCTCCTGAGAACTTTTCACAGACATGACTTCAGACCTGATAGAAAGAAGTCTGTCCACTCTCCACTCCTTGCTGAATAAAGAAATCTTTGTCTGAGCATGCTCAAGTTCAGTGTGCCTTCTGTCTCAATTGCCTTACCATTACTATGGCTTTGTAGTATGTCTTTAGATCAGGAATGGTGATATCTCCTGAGGAGCTTTTTCAAACTAAGTATAGTTTTGCCTATCTTTGGCCCTTTGCCATTTAGATAAATTTTGAGATTATTTTTTCAATGTCTGTAAAGAATGAAGCCGATATTTTTATTGGTATTACATTGATCTTGTGTTTTCCTTTTGGTAGAATTGCCATTTTTACTATATTCTACCTATCTAGGAGCATGGGAGATCTTTCCATATTTTCACTTCCTCCTCAATTTGCTTCTTGAGTGTTTTTATATTTTCATTATACAAGTCTTTCACATGCTTGGTTAGTGTTATTCCAAGGTATTTGATTTATTTTTAGGCTATTGAAAACGGGAAAGTCTCTCTGATTTCTTTTCCTGTATGCAAGTCATTTGCATACAGGAAGGCTACTGATTTTTTTGTGCGTTAATTTTGTATCCCGCCACTTTGCTGAAGGAATTTATCACTGTCCTTTGGGTGTGTTATATATTGGATCCTGTCATCTGCAAAAAGGGATAGTTTAACTTCATCCTTTCCAATTTTTATCTTTTTTATGTCTTTCTCCTGTCTTATTGCTTGGGCTAGGACTTCAAGGACTATGTTGAAGAGCCATGGTGAGAGTGAACACTTCTGTCTTGTTCCTGATTTTAGTGGGAACTCATTACGTCTTTCCCCATTGAGTATGATTTGGGTTTTAGGAGTTTTGTATATGGCCTCTGCTATGTTGAGATATAAGCCCTCTATTCCTGGCTGGCCAGTCTTAAGGCTTGCAAGGTAAACATCTCTTTTTAATGGCCTTCATACTCCAAAATCTTCCAGTATTGTACTAAGGCTTACTAGATGACAAAAGACTAATTCAAAGCAGAATAATTTGAAAAGTGTTTTCTTACGAAGGCACACCTCTATGTGTATATATGTGTGTGTATGTGTGTTTGTGTGTGTGGTAGTCAGTAAGAGATCCCAGGTGATCTGGGGTAATTCTTACTATCTCTAGACATGCAGGTAAGAGTGACTAGAAGAACTCCAAAGAAGATGTTGGCAAAATGCTGGTTACCATGATGGTTTTATCTTTCCTTTCTCTTTTATGACTTTTTGCATATATATGTATGTATATGTATAAGGTGCATGTATGTGTGCTTGCATGTTTAGTGAGTATGTGCATGCATGTGAAGATCAAAGGTCACCATTGGGTATGTTTCTCAATTGCTCTCTACCTTACTATTATTATTTATAATTATAATTATAATTTTTTAATTTAATAATTTTTGTAATTTATTATTGTTATTATTACTATTATTTTGGTTTTTTAAAGTAGGGTTTCACTCTAGCTCAGGCTGACTTGGAATTCACTTTATAGTCTCATGGTGGCCTCAGACTCATAGCAATCCTCCTACCTCTGCCTCCCAAGTGCTGGAATTAAAGGCATACACCACCACTCCTTGGCTGCTACCTTACATTTTTAAGACAGGGTCTCTTCCTGAACTTAGAACTCACTGATTAAGCTAGATTAGGGATTCTGCTGTTTCTGCCTCTCTGGCAATGGGATTGTGCCATCAAGTTCAACTTTCACATGGGTGCTGAGGATTTCAACTTGGCCCTAATGCTTGAAAGCAAGCACTTTACCCATGGAGCCATCTCCCAATCCTTGATAGTGTTTTTGGCTTAAGTGGTTGAAGTCATCCTATCTCTTCAGATGTACATTATATTTGTTAACAATGATGTCAGTGTTTTATGTAGATTTTGCTCAAATATCTGATTGCTTTTGGTGCTAAAGTAAAATTACACGGCAGGAAAGCAAACAGAATTTGATATATGCCATCAGTATGGAAGAGATCAAAGAACAAGTTTGCAAATTCTGCTCTGCTAATCAAAAGAGGTAGTGGATTGGTTTTGGGTCAGGGGTGGAATGGATGTAGGCACTGGGTTGAGGTAGTGAGGAAGCACTGGAGGCTCAGTAGAGAGAGTGATTGATAGCGTGTGGAACACATTGAGTTATTTCTGAGGTTAGTGTTTTTCTCTGGGGCTAGGCCATCTGTGTTTCTTAATTGGTGCCCACTGAAGTTAGTCCTCATTAACTCCAACAGCCACTGAGACAAAGGATGCTCTCTCCTTCAATGTCTACATTTCAAGAGATGCTTTCCAGATCCTTGAGCAAGACATTACCTAGATTATAAAAAGGAAAAGAGGCTTGAAAATGATTTATGTACATTTCAAAGGGGCTGAAAAAATCTTTTCAATGATGAATTTTCTGAAGCACATATCCTAGGAAAAGGGAGGTCTGGGGTTTATAGTCAGGAAGAAAGATGTTTAAAATTCAGTCAAACTGAGGGTAATATCCAGTCCATGGTAGTCATTGGTTGTGTGGCTGTTTTCCTTTCTAGTAATCTTGGAATGTTATCTTTGTATGGTGTAACTTGTAGAGGAGACCTAGAGTGTGCTGATGGCTTGACTTATGTTTGAACTTGTTCCTCAGGCTTCATGGAACATGATGGCTTATAGCTGTATAGTTCACTGCTCTGGCTTCTTACCCAATGTCCAATATTCTCGGTGAACTTTCACCTTGCTTCTTGACCCAAGAGTAGTTACATGCAAAAGGAGAGACCTGCCTGAATATTTCTGCTGCCCTACCTTATTAATTACTATGTTGATTTTCTCAAAACTCTCTGCTCTTTGTCTTAATTTTTAAATTATTTTTACTTATTATTTATTTGTGAGCAGAGAGAGGGGTCTTAGTTGATACTCCAGGGCCTTCTGGCACTGCAAATAAATTCCAGACAATACTTGAAAATGAATGAATAAAATTAAAAAAAAACATATTTGGTTATTCAAAATATGTGTTTTGATTTGTTTTCCTTATTTATAAATGAGATAAGTTTTTGTCACTAGGAGTTTTGATGGTTAAGTTTTGTTGTCAATTTCACCTTTTTAGTAATCTTGGGTGGATCTCTGAGGTTGTTTTACAGGAAGGCAGCGTTTCAGTAGGGGGCAAAATGTAAGAAGGCTCAGGAAAGCTAGAAACAAACTTCCTTTCCTGAGAGGGGCAGTGCAGAAAGGAAATTCCAGAGACTCAGGAAACCAAGTCCAGGATAGGGTTTCAAGACTCCACCCTAAGGCTAAATAGAAGGGAAAGAAATCTTCATCTCCCTTCCTGTTCTGCTGTTCTCTGTGTGTGAGGTGTTGGTGATAGCTTCTCTCTCTGCTTAGACCTGTGAAAGGGGGCCTCTTTCACTATTATGGAACTTCCCCTGGATCTGTAGCTTCAATAAATCCTTTCCTACCATAACTCTGCCTGGTTTGGAGATTCATCCCAGTGGCATGTGGCTGACTATGACAGGGGTTTACATAGACTTATTGGAAACATTGAGGCTGGGTTTGGTAGCCGTGTTAGCTTGTTTTTAATAGTCAATTAAGTAACAATTTAAATATGTGGTTCTAGCCTTAGGGATAATGGGGTTTTGACCTTGGTGACTCATTACGTCCAAAAGGCGCTTGTTTATTTGAGGCAAGATATCATATACTGGACATCAGAAAACCATGGCTGGGCCAAAACAAAGCCAAGGTCTCCACCCAAACTTTATTAGACTTTAGGAAATTTTATGTCATTCAGACTGAGAAAATGTCCAGATCAAGGACTTCAAAAAGCAGAGGGACCGCATTCAAGCACCAAGTACCCATGAGTTCAGGGAATGTGTAGAAAGTATCAGTAAATAGGCTTCAGTAAATCCCTGTGGTTAATGGCTGAAGCACAGCAAAGGACAACAAAGAAGCAACAAAGGGTGTGTGCTGTTCAAGCCTGAACTTGACTTGTACATGTCTGATCTTACCTAGATGGCCACAGAGAGCCATA
>PVHP010047772.1:0-12772 GCA_004024765.1 Zapus hudsonius | reverse complement strand
GGGGGAGATTATCCAGAGGCATGGCCAGGAGAACCTGGCTGAATACTAGGCTATCCATGGTCCCCTGTCACAAGGACTGAGCCAGACGAACAATGGAGGAGGTTATCCAGTGGAGGGGGGAGGGGAGGGCAGTGGGGAATTGGGGATAACAACTCATTGTTTGCCCACTAAATGTTGTAACTCATTATGGACAATAAATAATAAAAAAAAAAAAACAATACTATACAGAGCACTGACATTAATGTTATATTTTTCAAGCTAAGGTCCAATGCCCATGTCCCTGTATTTTACCATCTTTAGTCAAACTTTCTAAGTAGAGACGACATAATAAGAAGTCCAAAGTTTACATGTCTTTGTGTATCAAATAAGTGTGTGTATCCATGTGTATGTAACTCTATAGACACTAACTACATTTTATATATTTATAAAATGAATACATCTTGTTGCACATTGTGAATCAAACCTAGGATATCACTCTGACTTGAAAAAAAAAAACTAGAACTCAGGTTTGCAAGGGAAAGTTTCTTAGACAGAAATTTCAGCATTTTTTCTAAATTTTTGATGTGTAATAATCATTTAATTTTACTCATGTGGTTGTATCTTTGCTTATAATTTGACTATTTCTGTGATAGCATCAAAACACCCCACTGAGACCTCTGATGGGCTGTCAGCCTCTAACACCTTTCTAGAATCAATGCGAATGCTACAAAGATTTCCTATATTTACCCCATTTCTCATTGATTTTTCAGGATGTCCATTGGAGAGTAATCCAAAGAAAGGATATAGGGAAGCCTAATCAATATGCCATTACTCTTCATGAATTTGGTTGATTTGCTCCTTATTTTATTGGAGATTGGGTTGAACTAGACAGTTTCTGACTGCTGTAGCATTTTGTTGAAGCCAGGAATCTGTCGAATCTGTAGTCTGAGTAAACATCATACTTAATAGTGACCTTCCTTCCCAGAACCCTAATATCTCAGATATTCTACTGTTGTCATTTATATTTAATTAACAGAAAAATGCATGGTCTTAGAAAAATTTCATCGTATGTCTTGAAAAAATATGAATCAAGGATCAATCAAGTGAAGTTGCAACTCAATTTAATGGGGATTTCATTTTCTTTGTCCATGTAATAAAAGACAACAACAATTATATTTTGCACTTACAGAAATACTTAATGTTAAATAAGAGTATAGTATTTTGACAGTCGATGATCGAGGTAAGGAAAGACAAAGAAAGTTTTGGAATCCTTTGTGCAGGATAGGTTTTCCCTGTGTGGGTGTGAGGAATCTTCTTCAACTCCTGACTCCATCCACCTTGTTAAATTATTTCACCTTAGTTTTACATTACAGAAATAATATTAACTCAAAATATATAAGTTAGAAATATACATAGTTGCAAATATCTGAGCAGACACACTGGGATAAATCATAAACATATATTAATATACATATAGTTTATAGCCTGAAATTGGAACTAATGTTCAGAAACTGATTATACTATCAGTTTCTATAAGAGAAATGTGTGAAATAATTTGACAAGTTTTAGAGAGTATGCATAGATTTCTAAAGCAATAAAAGTAGGCTCCAGAAGCCTCAATTTTTATTACTATGGTATCCACATAATATAGCTTTAGACAGTTTTCAGAAAATTGTTTCACTATGAATTATAGGGCTTTCTGGTTCCTATGCTAATCCAGGCAAACAGATCAATTCCTTTTCCCTCAAATATTAAGACCCTACAAAATCCTTACTTTTCATAAGTACAAAAACTTGTGGATCCATAAAACAGTAATCCATCCTTCCTCCATTCATTCACAGGGACATCCTTTATTATGGTCTAATCATCTATCTGGTTGGTTCACCACACATCTTCCTGACTTCACTTTGGCTCTCAACTTTAGCTTCCAGTTAAATTGTGTCTGGAATCCATTTTGTCCCTCCACAAAATCTTTAAGTACTTGCTCTCAGTTTTATGTCCCAAAAGGTGGATTATCACCCTTTACTACCCCATGTATCAGTACCCATTACAATAGTAACAACAACAAAGATCTTCTGGCTACCTTGAGTCAGCCCCACCTCATGCATGAGAAATCACATATGACCAAAACTGTCTCCAGCTCCATCGGGGTCTCTGGTTCATCTGGTTCTCACCAGGGTCTCTGGTACAGCTTCATGACCTGTAAGCTGCCTGTTGCAGTTAGTTCCTCTACAAATTGGCTGTTTCATCCACCTGTAAATATGCTAAAACCATGGCTTCTGTCCAGTTTCTACAGTATCCATCCCTGCTTTATTCCAGTTGTACATAAAGGCCATCAGTGGCTTCAGGAAAATGACTGGAAAATTTCTCTGTCTTTTGGTAGAAGACTGAATATCATATCAGAAGGACTCCCTCCTACAGCAAGTTTGAAACTTGAAATACTGCGGTTGTTTCCTGTTTTCAAACAGACGTCTCTATTTGACTAACTGGAATTAGAAACTGAATCAGCTTTAAAATAGTTTTTAACTCTTTAATTATTAATTATGGGTAACATTGAACTATCTCAAGTGGAATTATAAATAGCACAAAATTACATAATAAAAATGAAATATAGTAAAGATTTAAAAATTATTAAAATCATATAAATACCACTTTAAAACAAATGAAGGTAGAAATTGTATGCAGCTGGGCACAGAGAAAAGGAAAATCTTAAGTGCAAAGTTATTACTATGTGCCTGGATCTGCACTAGATATTGAGAAATACCAAAGCTAATAAGCTATAGGATTTCTTGTCAGGGAATTTCAAATTTAATATGAGGAAAGAAATTGGATAAAATAATGACAGTGTAAGTTGTGGATATTCTTTCTGGATGTGTAAAGACAGCCATGAGAAGGTCAAAGAACAAATGGAAAGTAAGCAGGAAAGGCTTCGTCAGAACACTTCAAGTTACTTGGAGAGGGAAAATATGGCTTACAGACAGCAAAGAGGGACATCGGGAGAGTTACCATGACATGTACTAAAGACTTGGGCCACAAAAAAAGATGTGTATTTGTGAAAGATTAGCACTTGAAGAATCCGAGGAAATAAGAGAAAGCAGAATTAAATTGAGAGATAACGATATGAGATCATGCAGAGTGTTATCCACTATGAGCATGTACAAAGGAAGGATTTAATAGAGGAAAATTGATGTTTACAAACTGATCACAGTGGCTGGAAAAAGGAGGTATCACTAAGGTACCCCAGGAAGTTTACTGAGGGCATAACTCAGAAGTAAAGAAGTCATTGTCTATACCCCAGCACATGATGATTGCTTTCATCTTATCTACCAAATATCATAAGAACTAGTTAAATTGTAATTTGTAGACAATTATTTTTTAGTATGGGAAGGCACATGAAGAAAGAATTCAACCACTTTTATAAGATTCTTTACTGATCATTTCTCCTAGAGTTCAATATTGATATATATTTCAATTTAAAATCAGTACTTTAAATCCATCCATTTCATAAATCTGACTCACATTCTCAACAATAGCAGCTCAATGTCTTATGAGTTACTAGGTAAACTCTAAATTAAAATCTCTGTCTAGCTCACATTCTTACTTGGGAATGTATAGTGAAATTATAAAAACAATGTTCATACTTCTATTAAGTATGATGGTATAATAGAATAAAAATATTAAACAATATCCATAAGTCCCTTCTTATCTGTGATTTTAATTTCTGTAAACCATGGTCTAAACATACTGAGAATTTCTAGAAATTAGACATCTATAAATTTTAAAATGTATTCCATTCTGAGCATATGATCTCTCATAGGATGACAAGAACTAAGCCCATGTGCAGTACAATAATGCTGCATGCTACATACCTGTTGGAGTCAGTAGCAGAATCTGCTGAGATTTACTGCCATGTAACTGCAGCAATTATGGATATGTTTTCCTTACTGGACTTAATAATGACCTCAATGTACACGAGTGATGCTGATAGTCTGAATATTTCAAAATACAACTGAAGACTGTTTAAGTGAAAGATGATAATTACTGACTTATAGCCATACCTCTATTAATGATGGAGATACATATTGGGCCATAGCTTGTTAATAATTTTGTCTTTATGCTGATATCATAGAATACATTTCACTCCCTAGAAAATAGGACAGGTGAGTCATCGCACATGGACTCAATGCAATCAAGACACTCAGTAGGGCTGGAGAAATGGCTCAGCAGTTAAGGCACTTGCCTCCAGTGCCTAAGGCCTTGGGTTCAATTCCCCAGGACCCACATAAGCCAGACCCACAGGGTGGTGGCCCTGGTGTTCTCTCTCTCTCTCTCTCTATCTCTCTCTCTGTCTCTGCTTGAAAATGAATAAATAAATAAAATATTTTTAAAAAGACTCTCAGTAAACACAAGAAGTATAACATGATTTTATAATATGCATGTATGCACAGTGATAATTAATAATAAACTTGTTTTTAAAAAATAATTTCAAGTAGCACACTCCAAAATGCTGATATAGTACAATAAACATTCAAAGTATAGTATAATAAACATACAAAGCTGTAACATAGTGGGAAAGGATTTATTATATCACCTCCAAACAGAATTGAAATCAGATTACCAAATCCTTTAGGCAAGGGAAGCAGGAGGAATGAGAGTATAGTTACTTATGTCAGATTGACCTAGTATGGAAGTTTCCCAAAAAGCATTGATGCAATAAATACAGTAAACAACCTCAGTAAAAGCACTTTCTTTCTTATTTCAATTCTTATCTGAAATTCATAACATAAGTGAGCAACCAACAGCAATGCCCTGCCTTGTTCCTGTCTTCCAATGCAATTATGCCAGCAGGTTTCCTGAAACATTTTCTCTCTGTGAAAACTCAGACCTCTCAGAAGCCATCTGAAGGAGAGGTAATTCTAGGCAGGTACATTTTCCCTCCTGAGTTTGGAGTGTTTGTCCTCATATTGCCTTAAATTAACCTTTTGTTCTCAGATTCAGAATGCATCAATTTGTCTTTAGACTGACAAGTCATTTGCTACGGGTCTCAAGACTTACGTGTTGTACATAATTATCTGCGGTGTGCTTTTGTATGACTGGCAGTACAGTAGGCATGTTTGCAGCAGCATCAGTATAAGCACATGAGGAATGCACTGTATTGTAACTTTCCAGGTCTGTGATGTCACTGAGTTCCATTATAAATCTAGGACACTAAGTATGCCATCTAGTAACATGTTCTTACTTGGTGCTGGGCTGCTTCACAGAGTCTAATACTATCTGAAGTTACAGATATCTAATGTGGAGGTCTCAGCAATTACTCCATGAGGATTGGAGGAGATGATCTATCTATCTATCTATCTATCTATCTATCTATCTATCTATCTATCTATCTATCTATCTATCATCTATCTATCTATCTATCATCTATCTATCATCTATCTATCTATCTATCTATCTATCTATCTATCTATCTATCTATCTATCTATCTATTATCTATCTATCTATCTATCTATCTATCTATCATCTATCTATCATCTATCTATCTATCTATCATCTATCTATCTATCTATCTATCTATCTATCTATCTATCTATCTATCTATCTATCTATCTATCTATCTATCTAACTATCTATCATCTATCTATAATCTATCTATCTATTATCTATCTATCTATCTATCTATCTATCTATCTATCTATCTATCTATCTATCTATCTATCTATCTATCTCTATTGGAACATCTACATGCATCCTAAAAAGAAATTGCATTGAGTGACCAAATTATATGACCACAATTTGTATTGGTAATAATGGATTTTTCTAAATATAAGATACATCAAATTGTATAACTCTTTCAAAAATGAAATGACCCTTTCTTTTGGTAGCATAGGTCACTTAGTGAATAAGACAGAGACAACACACCAAAATATTCCATATAGCCTTCATTACATAGATTGCCATATATCATTTTATCTCTGACTGGTAGAAAAAAAAACAAGCTCCTGAAACTTTTGTTTCTTCATGAAAAGTTTACTTATACAAGGGCACAAATAAGTCCCTAAATATTTATTTACATATTATTACTGTCTGATATGTGGCTATATCCAGTCAAAGAGTGGATTCCATGTCCTGACCTGGTCAATATATCCATAAGGCAACATGATGGAGATATAATTGCCTTTCCTCTAGATGGAAACAAGATATTGTTTCTGGTTTCTCATCTTATTTGTATGTTGAAGTAACAACTAATTGTTAGGTAGAGAGCTGCAACTATGGGACCAATGTCAATGTCAGTTTACTTGAAGATGAAGACCACACCTAGAATATCAGCTATAGTAGTAGTTGTTCCATGAATAATTTTAGTAACTCCATTGTTCTCAGTAAACATTGCCCATAATCGTGGAAGCAACCCTAATTTAACTGAATAAGATTTTAAAAAGGCAAGCAAGTAAGATGAGGCTGAATGTGGAAAATGTCTATTAATGGGAAATTGAGTAGAATAATCCAGAATATTTAAGAGGAATAAGATCATAATATATACATGTATGAAAATGTCAAAATGGATATATATATATATATATATATATATATATATAATTTCATAGTTTCTATGGGGTGGAGCAGCAGGTACTAAGGATATCATTTCTTGCTCATTCCCCACAGTTGGAAAGCTGCCTATGAGATTTGTTCAAAGTCTGGCTCTTTCAGCTATGTTTCATACATGCAAAGGAGGAAGGAAGGGGAAACTTACTATACTCCTATTTGTCAGAGCATTTCTTTGATGTCCCTCTGATATGTTTGCTTGCATCATAATTAGTTAAGTGTTCATATCTGCCTTCAAGGAAGATGGAGAGAGCCTTTATTTTAACGCTTCATGGATGTAATCCTAGATAAGTACCCAGTTATATTTTCAAGGAAGAATGTAATGAAGGAAATCTTGAGTTAACATGTTTCAGTCACTAACATTCACTTTGTTATTACATTTGAAACTGATATATTTTGAGTATCTATTAACCATGATTTCAGCGCATGTGAATATTGCAAAAAAGAAATAAAAGATCATAAAATCCATCATGAGATTTGCTCATGCAATGTATCTAATTATTGACAATAAATGTGAAAATGTAAAAAATTCTATATTTTATTTTTGTGAATGTTTTAGCAAGTATGGGTTGTGTTTGCATTACATGAAAGTGTGCCTGTACCTGTATTACTATGTCCATGTATTAGGATATACATTATTGTTATAATACAAGGGTCTGTGATAAAAACCAGTAAACATTATCTCAGGTAATTCCACCTTTCATTGTGTTTTTTCATCTAGACCCATTTTTCACGCTCTTAAAGAAAACTGTCACTGACTCAAATAAACATGGAATAATAAAAATTGGGATAACTAGAGTAGAGGCTAACATTTTATCATGGTATCTTCAAAGATATATTTTTGCTGCTATTAAAGAAATGTATTGTTTGTGTATCATTCTTCAGCTTACTTTTATTATTTTGGGGTGGCAGAAATCAACAAAATGTGGTATAAATTGTAAGACAGTTAAAATTAAAACCAGTTATGGTTTTTGGCAACAATATTCCTACTGGTCATATAAGGAATTTTTAGCTCAAGAGAAGAGTACATAATTAGCCTTTTAAACAAGCAAGTTTGTTTCTCATAATAAACCCACTAGTCAATCAATAAATGAGAACAGAAGGAAACTTGAGACCTTATTTATTGATAATTTAAAAATAACATGTCTAGGCATCTTAAAAATGATATGTAAAGCAAAAGTAATTTACTGTTGTGAAGGTAGGTCTTTCAATCTATGTTTTTATAACTGGTGAGATCCATCTGATTTATTAAACCTACAACTGCAATAGTAAAGCTTTTTGAAAGATATACATGATGTGTTGCCCTTTTACTTAGAATTTGCTAATTGAAAAAAAATTCAGGTAGTTAGAAAACATTTATGTAATCATCAACTTGGGGTCATGTTCAAACTTTGTATTGGCAGATACAATAGAGGATTAACAGGTGTGAAGGATAAGGAAGGAAGTCTCCATAATATAAGTCTTAAAGCATACAAGCATGTCTCAACATCATGAATGAACTGAGGCACACAAATTTGGATTTCAGAGCTGTTTGAAAAACATATTTACTTTCATCATTTTTACCTTCATTTGTACTTTCAAATTCAGTATAGTTGAATTTCAAGACTAAATAAAATGCAATTGAACAAACAATATTTCAAAAAGCATTATACAAACCTATGATACTGAGTTATAGACAGAATATTTGGAGTACTACAAAACAAAACTTTTGAGGTATTATAGTATGTTTCCTGTTTATTTAAAGATGATATAGGTATCCAGATACTCTTGTCTTACTAAGTATTACTAAGATTTTGTGCATTCATTGACAAATTTTATTGTCACAAAAATCTTACTAGTTATAATCAATTTAATACAAGGAATTATTCTTTAGTCTTTTTTATTATATGAGGTTAAGATTCATGCTATGATTAATGGAATACCAATGTACAATTTTTTTCTTTCTTAAATTATAATATTAAATAACACTGTATCTTTTAATCCCTAGTTCTTTGAATATTATAGTGACAAATTTCTGTACTTAGGAATAAAATCAGAGAGGTTAATAAGGTTGATTGAAGTGAAAAACTAATGAGTTTTAGACATAAGTTTGTAATCAAAGCTCTTTCATATTTATAGCTGCAAAACAATTTCTTTATACTTTCCAAATATCATTTTAGGTATGATTTTTATCATTGAAATTCATTTAATGATGCCAAAGGCTGTTATAATCATTTTTCTTGAATAGATCTAAAGACAGTTTTTCTTAAAATATTTATTTATCTATTTGTATTATTTATTTATTTATTTCTGTGTAAGCAGAAAGATAGAGGAAAGAGAGAAAGAGAAAATGGACATGTCAGGGACTCCAGACACTGCAAATTGATTGCAGATACATGTCACAGTTTGTGCATCTGGTTTTACCTGGGTACTGGGGCATCAAACTCAGTTCATTATGCATTGCGGCCATGTGCCTTCTTAACTGGACCATCTTTCTACCTCTATAGTTATCCTTAAAATGGAAATAAACTATCAAAATTATTCTCATAATGTTGTCTTGTTAACTCTATTCTTTGACCATTAAAGTGAAACAGCAATGACCTGTTTAAAAAATAAGAAGAAAAATTCTTCTTACTAGTACAATATGCATCAGCATATTATAAGCTTTGAGTGTATTTGAAGACATTTTTGCCTAAGACTGGGAAAGAATGCTATATGATTGTGAGAAGTAAACCATAAATGACAAATCTCTTGTCATGTAGTGACTCCAGATAATTGACCTAAACTTAGACATGAAATGAAAAAAAAAAAACAACTTATATAAAATTTCCTCTATATTTATCTAAAACATTTTCAAATAAAAACACTTCTATCTTTCCTCATCTTATAAACATAGTTCTTGGTATGCAGAATTTATTGCTAGCACAAAAATAATCTCTGCCTTCAAGGATCTTTAGGTACGAAACCTAGAAGGGTAATCAAAGGCTTATTGATTGGCTAAGAGATCTGATCACTGGCATGGAACCCTAACTGGAAATGGGATCCACGGCCAAATCCTATGGGGACCAAGAACCCCAGGCTCCAAGGGGAAATTCCCACTATCAGAGAGCTACAGATAGGCTACACCCATTAGAATCTTAACAAAATAACAATGTTTGTCTCATTTTCCCTATACCGATCTCACTTTCAGTTGGAGATTCTGTTTGTATTTTTCAGAAGTCAGCGAGAGAGCCAGGGACAACCCATTTCCACCAACAAGACATGGGATAATGGCTGAAAACCTGGCAGGAGATGAACATCCCCTGGCCCATTACAGAAAGTCCAAATGAAACCTCTGCGAAAGTAAGAGATAAACACGAGACCAATCACCATAGGAAGTCTGATAACCCATGAAAGGTCAATGGAGACAGACACCAATGATACCCAACACAACCCAGTGTAAAGATGCAGAGATAGTTAAGATCTCAACAATAAACCAGATTTAAAACTCACCCACCAGTGACTCAGAGAACTGAGCAGAAAAGGAGGTGGAAAGAATGCAAGAGCCATAGTGAGCGAGAATATTTAGAGACACTGCCCCCCTCATCAACAGGCAGGCAAAGGGGAAAAGGGGCGCAGGCAAAGGGGAAAGAAAAAAAAATTGGCTACCTTTGGTGTAGTTCTATGGACAGATCCAGTATGCTGAGGAGGGTCCCCAGTGGGTAGGGGACAGAGAGGAGGGAATGGGGGAACCATCCCAAGATTTGTTATTACAATGTATATAATTATTTATAATAAAGATATGAATTTAAAAATAAAGCTTATCTCAAAAAAGAATATTTATATTAAATAAATGTTACCACCAATGTATATTAGAGAAGATAAAATAATTTTCTGATGAAAAGACTTCCTCCCAAAAAAAAGGAAGAGGGAAAGAAATCATTGATATTTTTTGTAAAGTAACTTTTAATATGAATATTAAAGAACGAATAGCTACTGAAGGTTTGTGAAAGGGTGTATTCCAGAGATACAGAATACATGTCAAGACTCTAACAATCAATTAGTGCCATGCAACACTTTAATCTTTTTGGCCTCATCTGCTGTGTGTTTCCCCAGGGCATTTAGAAAGCACGTTTATATGGGTTCTGTCTGGTCTTACTCAGACCAGCCTTGTATTGGTACATTTCTGGTTAATATCATGTTGTATCCTTTGTTTTCTTCTTTTGTGCATTGAACTCTACTCCAGACAGGTTTGCATCATTACAAGTGTTCAGTATTTAACCTTTCTCAGGCAAAGTTTTCACTATTAGAAATAAGTTCATTAATTAAATGTCTTCCTCTTTTCTTCCATCAATGGATGGTAAAACAGAGTTCAAATTGCTTCTTAAAGGTTGTGCCATGGTAATAAGAAATCAATCACAAATAATGGAGACAAAATAAACTCATAATCATGCCCCTGTCACCCTCCTCATTCCTTAATCTTCTGTTTGTGAGTCCATGTTACCTTATAAAGCAAAACAGACCTTGCTTTGCGTCCAGTATCTGAAATGCTTAGACCTGGGGGTGATTAGGATTGTAATTTTTTTTCAGATATTGGAGAATTTGTATATCTCTAATGACATAATTGGTGAATGGATCCCAAGTCTATCCACAAAATTATTTATGTGCACCTATAGATACATCACAAAGTTAGTTTTTTTCATTATTTTTCATGCACCTGAATTTTGACTATACCTCATCACACAAGGTCAAAGATGGAATTTTCCTTTTGTGTAATCTCTGTAGTCAAATGTTTCTGTGTTTGGTATAATTTTACATTTTGCATTTTCAGATTACTGATGTTAAGCATGTACTAAGAGTCCCCTTGACTTAATTTCTGAGTGAACCAGGTTACCCATTATGAATGAGTGATGGTTCAAATTGAGAAAATGTAATAGAAGGTACTCAACCTAATTTTAAAGACAAAGTAATTTATGACATTTAATTAAATGACTTAATCACATAGAATATTTAGGTTCCTCATACCCTTGCTTTGGGAGTCTCAGATTCTGATCTGTTCCCAAAACTATTTGCCTAATGAAAGATAACAATCAATTTTGGTACCCATACCACATTGATAATAAGTAGTATGACATCACTGGTGAAACTCTAGCTAAGATATTTTCTGGGAGGACAGAGTAATCATACGTTATGGTAAGCATCCCCCATCACTTCCAGAGACAGACATGGACAAGAACATACAGATGATTACAGTATGATGAGAAATGGTCTCAGAATGCAGCCAACATAGCTGCTTGTTCAGAACTTTGCTGAGGTTGAGGTTGAAAAAAATCAAATAATTTTGCTCAGTCAGGAAATTACCAGGATAGCTTCCAGCTCTTTAAAATTTTGTCTGAGGGGCTGGAGAAATGCAGCAGTTAGGTTTGCATTGTGTTCAAACATGAAGGCCTGAGGGATCCTGAAGCTCCCCAAGTTCAAGTGCTCAGATCCCACATTAATAGCTGTTCATGATCACATATGCCTGTAACCTTGTTCCTCAAAGAAGAGCAGAGAGTTGGACTCAACTTTGTCAAAAACCTTCATTTTCCAGTATCAGTAAGAGACAGGGTCAAAATGGAAATGTGTGGAAGGGCAGAGGGACACTGAGGACTGCTCTGGCCACTCCAGGCGAGCACATGAGCTACTGCAAGGGCACATTTGTGTGCATGTACCACACACATACAAACACATACCACATATCACACATATACACAGCAGAAACGAATGGATAATAAAAATAATTCCATTTTTGTTCATTCATAGGAAAATAAAAAGGGCAATAAGCCTTGCTTTTCTCTACTTTCCTCGATTGCAAAAATAAATACTATTCAAATGTTTTATAACCTGATGAGAAAGGATTTTTGAAACATAAACATATATCTTTGTTTAATTACTTAAGTAGGTGATGGAAAGTCCCGTAGAATCATCATTCTCTCCTTGGTCTGCTCTGGAAGATAAAGTCATTTTATCAATATATGACAAGCTACCGTAACCAAAGAGAGAGGACTCTATTGTGAGTTTATTAGCTGGTAGTTTCAGGACTGATCACACTTCTCATAGTGGGATGTGGTTTCTTTTCCTGTATGCCCTGCAATTTTTAAAAAAATATTTTATTTATTCATTTTCAGGCCTAGGAGAGAGAGAGAGAGAGAGAGAGAGAGAGAGAGAGAGAGAGAGAGAGAGAGAGAGAGAGAG
>PVHP010047771.1:0-12782 GCA_004024765.1 Zapus hudsonius | reverse complement strand
TTGTACCCTGCGTTATTGTGGATGATCACAGAGTTTCCATCTAAGATATTATTTCAACAATTGTCTTATTTTGTGTACTTGAACTAACTTTTTAAGATATTCCATACTCCAGGATACAAGTTTAGAATGCTACTAAGTACAATACTGCAGTTATACTATGGATACCTCACTATATTTCAGTTCCTGTTGACATCAGTTCTCTGCATACATCAATTGTAGTTTGTAAAAAGAGAGATTTTGGAATAACTTCTGCCATCATTACTGCAATAACCGTTTCAGCTGTGGCAGCTACCATAGCTGCTATTGCTCTTGCTACTTCAGTTCCTACAGCACAGACTCTCAATAATCTTTCTTCTGTGACTGCCCAAGCTCTGAACATCCAGAATCAATTAAATGGACAATCTAAAACTGGACTTATGATTCTTAATCAACGGATTGTTCTTGTACAAGAACAACTTAATATCATTGAACAATTAATGACATTGGGATGTATTCGATCTATTGTAAGACTTTATATAACTGATGTTTTGTATGATAACCTTTCTCATGCAGCAAAAATGTCTAGACAGCTATCATATATGTTAACTAGTCATTGGACTTATGAGTTTAATAACCTAACCCAATCTTTATTGCTAAAGTACATATCCCGACCATAGCGTCTTCGATAAGAACTCTTGGTCTGATGTGCATTAACGCTTTGCCAATCTCAGATGTACCAACAACTGTAAGCACAGCTAATTAAGCAAGGCATGGCAGCTATGGATGACCGATCCTCCCCCCATATATGACTTAATATGCTGGATCAGTAGTCAGAGACGGGTAAGATCCATGGAAATACATATCAACCAAAGACAGGGTTCTGACACTTAGAGGTCAGAATTCCAATGACGGGTAAAAATGTAATTTGCCATGGACAACCTAAGACAGACACTGTCCCGAGCCTATTTTTTATAAAAGAAAAATGGGATATGTCGGGGGCAAAAGCCTTTGGGGGCCCACAGAGGCACACCCTAGCTTAGGCTCAGGATGGCACCTGACAGCTTGCCAAGAGGGGCTTGACTTAATAGGTTTCAGAGGTAGTCCTGATTGGCTATTGCACATCATGCTCACCATATGCACAGGTTCTTATCGTAGACTGACCAATAGCTCCCTGATTGGCCAAGGGGCTCTATGTATGTTGTTTCATTTTTGGCAAGGGAGAGCAGCAATAAGGGAGAGCAATAAAGAGAGAACATGTGTTCTTCCACCCATAAGCGGTGTGTGTGTGTGTGTGTGTGTGTGTGCATGTGTGTCTTATCATTGCTCCCACTGGCAGTGGGCAGTGACATCTGCATGGCAGAGAGGGGGCACCTATCTCAATGTCACTGCTGTTAATCAAGCCCACTAGGACAACTCACTAGAGAGAGCATGGGCAGAGCCAGGAGACCCCACCTGAGATACCAGGTGTTCCTGTGCCAGGTGACTGCAATGGCACAGGACTCCTGGCATCAGGTGGAAAGAGAGCATCTAGAGGGCAAAAGTTCCCAATAGTGCACTCCATGGAAGCCCTTCTGTGGGGCCTACTGCTCTGTAAGTAAGCCCTCACCCTGAGGGAAGACCATTCTTGGGGTAATCCTGATAGTGAGCCCCAAGATTTCTATAGGATTTGTATGCATATTAACGTTAAGTGATCTTATTACACTTCAATCCTTATAAACAAGTAATGGAACTGAGGTCTTGAGCGTGTATTCCACAGCTCCCCATGGCCAGAGAAAGAAACAGCTGCAGTTTGGATATTATTTCCTTTATAGAGCATGTGCCCTTCCCTTAACCCACTGTGAACATGCAGAGACAAATTAATTCACAGAAACAGAAGACAGAATTTTGCTTCTCCAGTCAGCCAAGACATACTGCTCCAGCGGGAACAGCAGAAAGGACAGACAATATGCAGGAGAAAGATTTAAGGCAGGCAGGGATTCTTGCCAGATCAAAGCTCCATGGATCTAGAGCTGAATGCACAGTTCCCTCAGTTGCATGAAGAAGCAAATCCCTCAAAGAGACTGGCAGGTGTGGACAATGCGTGGCTGGCCCAGGACTACTATTTGAAGTGCATTTCAGGAAGTGAAACAAGGGATTTCAGTGTGTACACAGCTAAGGGATTTCAGTATGTGCCGCCCAGCTAAGCCTTCTCCACTGAGTGAGTGCAGAGCCGCTGGGGCTGTGCACATTGAACACCCAAACAGAATGCAATTATGGATGTCATTCCTCTTTTTTTTAAAGGAGAGAGAGAGAGAGAGAGAGAGAGAGAGAGAGAGAGAGAGAGAGAGAGAGAGAGAGAGAGAGAGCGCGAGCTCACACCAGGGCCACCACCTTGTGGGTCTGGCTCATATGGGTACTGGTGAATTGAACCCAGGACCTTAGGCACTGGAGGCAAGTGCCTTAACTGCTGAACCATCTCTCCAGCCCTCATTCCTCTTTTTAAAACACTGATATCCATAGAGAGATGTAAAGCTAATATTTTGACTTACTGAAATTAACAGCTATAATGGTTTATTCACATATGACTGCCGCATGTCCTGGGACCTTTCTATCAGCTCAGGATATTTCCTGTATAAAATTAGTAACCAGAGGAAAGGCGATTTTGAAATAGATGAGTTTGTCCCATGTTTTGTGGTTTTCATTACAGAATGAGAGGATTTATATACAGGAAACAAACAGCTTTGCATTTTCCGTAATTATCTTATATTTCATTTCAAAGTCTCTTTTTTTCAAAGGATTTTAGACAGATTTAAGGGACATACTCATTAAAAGATAATTAATAAATTTGGAGGGCCACAAAATGAAGGTGGAGAGATAATGCTAATCTCCATTGTACTATTAACTGTTGTAAACTTAACAGAATTGAGATGTAATTTATCTTTCAAATGTGTAATATCAGGAGAAAATCCAGGAACAGTAAAAGGTTATGGTGCTTGTGTTAGTGTTATCTAGAGGAACAGAACAGATAGACTGGATTATATTAAAAGGGGATTCATTGGATTAATTTATGGTAGACCAACAAGGGCAGTCTGCAGGCTGCTCAGTCCACGTGGCTGGATGCCTCAGCAGTCCCATCTAGCCCTGAAGGCCTGAAGTCTTCCTGGAGAGCCTCTGGTCTGAGGGATCTTGGTTCCAGTGCCAAGGAAGGACAGCCCATCAGGATCAATGCACATGCAAATGAAGGCACTCACCAGCAAGCAGCAGACATCTAGGTAGAAGGAAGGGGTTCTTTTCCCCCAGAGATTGCTCACATTAAGCCCCCCTCTGGAAGGTCTGCCCACTCTGGAGTAAGGACTTCCTCCTTCAGGCAACCTTGTGGATTCCTGACAGACCAAGTTGACAAAAGAATTTAACCATCACAGTCTCTGTTGCAAACATGTTTCTTTAAGCCAAAAACAATATGATTTTTTTTGTTAGAGTGGTTTGGGATTTTATTCTGTAAAGGAAGCATTTTGAAACCATGTATTTTGTCCCAGACAATTATTTTCTCTGGGAAAGACAGCTCTTGGCCTGCTATTGGGCCTTAGTGGAAACTGAACTCTTGACAATGGGCCATCAGGTTACTTTGTGACCTAAGCTGCCCATTATGAGCTGGGTGTTGTCTGACCCACCAGGTCATAAAGTTGGCCACGCACTGCAGCAGTCCATCATCAAGCAGAAGTGGTATGTACGTGATAGGACTCGAGCAGGCCCTGAGTGCACAAGTAAGTTGCATGAGGAAGTTGCCCAAATGCCTTTGGTTGCTACTCCTGTTAGGATGCCTTTTGTCCCCAAACATACACCATGCACCATGCATCATGGGGTGTTCCCTATGATCAACTGCCTGAGGAGGAGAGGACCAAGGCATGGTTTTACAGATGGTTCAGCTTGTTTTGCAGGTACCTCCCAGAAGTGGACAGCCGCAGCCTTACAGCCTGTTTCTGGGACAACTCTGAAGGACTGTGGTGAAGGGAAGTCTTCACAATGGGCAGAACTTCGGGCAGTTCATATGGTTGTGCATGTTCCTTGGAAGGAAAAATGGCCAGATGTGCAGCTATACACTGATTCATGGGCTGTGGCCAATGGTTTGCCTGGATGGTCTGGGACTTGGAAGGAGCACAATTGGAAGATTGGTGAGAAAGACATTTGGGGAAGATGCATGTTGGATAGACCTCTCTGAGTGGGCAAAGGATATAAGGATACTTGTGTCCCATGTCAACGCTCATCAGAAGGTGATGTCATCAGAAGATGACTTTAGTAATCAAGTTGATATATTGACTCATTCTGTGGATATAATCCAACCTCTTTCCTAGGCCATCCCTGTCATTGCCCTATGGGCCCATGAACAAAGTGGCCATGGTGGCAGTGATGCAGGTTACGCATCGGCCCAACACCATGGACTTCCACTAAGGAAGGCTGATCTGGTTATGGCTGCTGCTGAGTGTTTAATCTGCCAGCAGCAGAGATCAACACTGAGCCCCCAGTATGGTAGCATTCCTCAGGAAGACCAGCTAGTGAATTGGTGGCGGGTTGACTACATTGGACCACTTCCATCATAGAAAGAAAACAGTTTTGTCCTTACTGGAATAGACACCTATTCTGGATATAAGTGCCAGTACTTTTTACACAGAACACTTCTGTGAAAATGACCATCCATGGGCTCACAGAGTGCCTTATCCACCATCACGGTATTCCACACAGCATTGCCTCAGACCAAGGAACTCACTTCACAGCCAAGGAAGTGCAGCAGTGGACTCGTGATCATGGAATTCACTGGTCCTTCCAAGTGCCCCACCACCCTGAGGCAGCTGGCTTGATAGAATGGTGGAATGGCCTTTTAAAGTACCAGTTACATTGCCAACTAGGTGGCACTAGCCTGGAGGGCTGGGGCAGAGTTCTCCAGCAGGCTGTGTATGCTCTGAACCAGCGTCCTATATATGGTACTGTTTCTCCTATAGCCTGGATTTCTGGTTCCAGGAATCAACCCCATAGGGACCCATCAGCCAAATTTTTGTTTCCTGTTTCTAAAACCTTATGCTCCCCTGGTCTAGAAGTCTTAGTTAGAGAGAAGGGAGTATTTTTGCCAGGAGGCACAGAGAACACTCCATTGAATTGGAAGCTAAGACTCTCCCCTGGCCACTTTGGGCTCCTGATGCCCTCTAGTCAACAGGCCAAGAAAGGAGTTGCAGTGTTAGCAGGAATGATTGATCCAGACTACCAGGGAGAAATTGGACTGCTCTTCCACAATGAAGGCAAGGAAGAGTATGTTTGGAGTGCAGGAGACTCTATCGGGCGCCTCTTGGTGTTACCATGCCCTGTTATCAAAGTCAATGGGAAACTACAACACCCCAATCAAAGCAATGTGAAAATGGCTCAGATCCATCAGGAATGAAAGTATGGGTCACCCCTACAGGTAAAGATCCAAAACCTGCTGAGGTGCTTGCTGAAGGTGGAGGAAATACAGAATTGGTAGTAGAAGTCAGAAATACCAGCTACAGCCATGTGGCCAGTTCCAAAGATGAGGGCTGTAATTGCCTTGAGTTCTTTTTCTTTTTGGCCTGCCTGACTGCTGGTGCTTATCATGTATCTCTTAGTCAGCATTGGAATGAAGCTTCCTCAGCCTTCCAGCTTAGACTGAAGACCAGTGGCTCCCCAGGAAGCCATGAGGCCTTCAGAGCTGGATTGTGACTGCTGAGCCATCCAGCCAAGTGATCTGGGGTTTACTGGTTCCTTGACTGTGGGGCTTGCAGTCTACTTTGTGGGACTGCCATGAGCTGGTCCAGTAAATCCCCGCTTTTTTCTCCAATTCATTCAGTTGGTTCTGTTCCTCTAGAGAACCCCGACTGATGCAGAGAGGTTTGGGATTTTATTCTGTAAAGAAGCACTTTAAATTCATGTCTTTTATCCCACTTTATAGTAGTCTCTGCACAGATTGGTTTCATAGGATTAACATTTCCTTTTAAATATTCCATAAAATATATCTTTACCTCAAATTGTTACATAGAATATATGTGTAAGAAAAATGATACAATAATTATTGAAGTTGTAGGGATTTTGACTGGTATAGGCAAGACTTTCAGTACTAAGTATAAAATGAAATATGTTTTTCTACAAAGTAGCCATGAGGAACTGTTGATACAGGGTGAGCGGGGGATGTGACCTGACTCAGACTATAGGAGATACTTAGTGATGCACAGATCAAGTCTGAGGTAATACTGAAGCCCTCACCACCTAAACCATATATACAAATACCTTTCTCAGGGCACGCAGGTGACTTGCAGCCATTAATTGGCTGGTTGGCCTTCCCATGCTGTCACTTAATCTTTGAAAACATTAAGGCCTGGCAAGGCACTGGAGGAGAGCAATCACAGTAATCTTTCAAACTGAGAAACAAAGATTATTCTACTAATTAGTGTCTCCTCTTTACTAAAAGCAATTGAAGTCTGTGTTAGCCTAACTTTAGCAATTTTCCAAGGGCCTCCTTGTTAATTTTTTTAATGCATTTCCCTTTCTTTTTTATATGCCCAAATTCTTTGATCTCTTCTTAAATCGCTTTTTAAATTTTCAGTGAAATACATCTCCATGTTTTTCAACTGTAAAGCCAGATAATGATCTTACTGAAAAGTCTTTAGAAGCTAGGATTCCCTTTACTTCCTCTTTCCTTCTTTTAACTTTTCTTTCATGACCATTATATGCAAAGCAGACAAGAAGACATAAACAGGGATGGCCACTGTCCTCAGTTTAATTTCTAGCTGAGGCAAAGGACATGCAAACAAGATTATTTACAAGCATAAGATGTGTGTCTATGGCAAATTCTGATCTGCTGTAGGAGCCCATGACCAAGGTGGAGGAAGAAATTTGCTTGAAGAAACAGTTTGGAACAGAGGATCCAAATTATGTGTGGTATGGTGTGCATGCATACTTACGTGTGCTTTTATATGTCTGGGCACAAGTGTGTGTGTAGGTGGGTGGGTGAATGTGTGTAAGCCAAAGGTTTATGCTGGGTGTCTTTCTCTGTTTCCATTTATATTTTGAGACAAGGTCTTTCACAAAACCTGGAGGTCACTGACAATTATAGACTAGTTAGCCATCAAGCTCTGGAGAAGCTCTTATCTCTGACTCTACAGTGCTGGGATTACAGGCTTTTGTAGCCTGGATCCAAACTCAGGACTCAAGATTACACAGCTAGGAATTTCTCCCCTGAGCCATCTCCCCAGCCCCTTGACCAGAGCTTCAGTAGGATTAACCATGGACATTGCTGTGTGAGCAAACCTGGGGGAGGGACACCAGGTGGAAAATGCAGGATCCCTGACAGTGTGTCCTGTTGACTTTTCCATGGTGATCCTTGAACTTCTCTGGCTCACATGTTTCTGATTAGGCAATGGCTACCATGTTCTATAAAAAAGGCCCCAATATGAGACCCGAAACCATTAAAAACCTGGAAGAAAAAAATAGGTGGAACCCTCCACTATAAAGGAGTGGGGGAAATCTTCCTGAACAATACCCTAGTAGCCCAGGAAGTTCAACAATCACTCAACCAATGGGATCTCATCAAACTAACATGCTTCTCTACAGAAAACATACTTTACACAAAACTAATAGAATACCATCAGATTTGGAGAAAATCTTCACCAGCTACACCACGGACAGAGGCCTAAGATCTAGAACCTACAAAGAGCTTAAAAACAATTAAGTAATAAAAAAATCAAACACCCCACTCAAAAAAAAATGGAGCAGTGAACTGAACAGGGAATTCACAGAGGAAGAAATACAAATGGCCAATTCCAATTTAAGAAAATGTTCAACTTCCGTAATCATCAGGGAAATGCAAATCAAAAGAAAAATTGATTCACCTTATTCCAGTCAGAATGGCAATCATTAAAATATCTACCAACAATAGATGTTGGCAAGGATGTGGGGATAAAGGGTCCCTTATTCAACTGGACAAACAGATATTAAAAATGTGGTGCATAAATTCCAGGGAACTCTACTCAGCAGGTAGAAAAAACAACCTAATGAAATGTGCAGCAAAGTGGTTTCTAATAAGATTACACTTAAATGGCAAGCAACCCTGACATAACATATGAATCCAGAGAATGACCATGGGAATAGAAGAGATTGGGGAGGTGGGAGGGAGGGAGGAAAGGGGGAGATACACTGATAGCTAAATCTATATTGAATCAATAACATTGAGTCCTTACTTTTGGACAGTAAGATCTGAAGGAAGATGGGGGCATGATCTGGTAAGAAGGGCCCCGAAGAGGGAGGGAGGAAGCCTAGCCCTAACAAAAGTAGTTCTGGTCTATAACTCTGTATCCCAGAAATTGCTTCCTTCCCACACTGAGCTGTTGATCAGAGAGACCTATGAGGTCCCTAAAACAAGACAGGCTTATGTCAAAGCTCTTGATTACCCATCCCAGGCAAAAGGTAAGACCCTACTGCTGAAGATACCACAGGCAGCTGTCACACAACACCAAGAGACCCTGCTGGATTCGGAAAGGTAACTAGCTCCCAGAATGTTAGTCTGTATAGTTGTGGAAAGTTTTACATGAGCTGTCAGGGGAAAGTGGCCAATGTTGATTGGAGAAATCAGGGCACACTGTTTTCCAACAGTGACCAATGGTCTGAGAATGCAATGAAGGACACTGTAATAAGGCAGAGACCAGCAAGGCAAGAATTGCTCACCTGTACAATAGTGGTGCTTAACCTTAGGCGGGTAATCAATGGCTCTCTGATTGGTTAAGAGATCTACTCAGTGGCAAGGAACCCTTAGCTGGAACTGAGATCCAAAGCAAATTCTTATGGAGACCAAGAACCTGGACTACAGAGAAGCTACACCCATTAAAATCTTTCCAAATTAATATTGTTGCTCCATTTAACCTTTACTGACCTCATTCTTCACTGGAGATTCTGTTTGTATTTTTCAGAAGGCAGCAAGGACCATGGACAACCCAATTCCACAAAAAAGACCCGAGATGATGGCAGACTCCCAGGCAGGAGAGGTTTTACCTCTAACACATCATCTAGGGTCCTAATGAAACCATAGAGGAAGTGGCGAGATGAGCAAGAGAGCTGCCTCCACAGCAAGTCAGACAACCTATGCAAGGGTAACGGAGAGAGACAACCAGGACCCTCAAAATAGCCCAAAGCAGAATCTCAGAGTCTCTTGAGGTCTCAGCAGTAAAGCAGACTTAAAACTCACCCACCATGGCTCAGGGAACTTTGCAGAAGAGGGGGTGGAACGATTGTAAGAGCCATGGTGGGGGAATATCCAAAGGCATTGCCTCCCTCAAACACACAAACTCTCTACTGCTTGAACAATTCATAGTTCTCCATCACATGGATTGTTCCAGAAATCCTATTGAGGAAGGTCCTCAGTGGTTTGGGGGAAGAGAGGAAGGAAATGGGGAAACAAACATAAGACTTGCTCATACAGTTTTCTAATTATTCACAATAAAATTTTTTCAAAAAAAGGTATGAAGGGCTGGAGAGATGGCTCAGCGGTTAAGGCACCTGCCTCCAGTGCCTAAAGCCCCAGGTTCAATTCCCCAGGACCCACATAAGCCAGACCCACAAGGTGATGTCCCTGATGCGCTCTCTCTCTCTCTCTCTCTCTCTCTCTCTCTCTCTCTCTGTATTTCTCTGCTTGAAAATTAATAAATAAAAATTTTAAAAAAAGGTATGAAAAAACTCATGGCATTGAAGCTGTCTTGTGCTGCATTGAAGTTCTCCCCCTAGAATGGAGAGCAAAAGCTTGCTCACCCTAAAACTGTGCCTTGAGACTGGGCTTGGCCAACAAAATGCAGACGTATGAGGGTTGCACGGTGCTGGTGTAAAGCCTGAGAAAAGATGCATATTCTTCCCTTTTCAATCTGTTGTACAAATGTGAACATGTCAGAGGCTAGCTTAAACAGGTAAGTGGCTGCCTGAGGGAGTGAGCCACCTCCCCATTGCCAGTTCTGGGTGCGTTCAGCCTGGACCAAATGCAGACACAGAAGCTGGGGGTCTGGAATAAACCCTGTGCTTCTTGCTGTTAGTCAGTGGCTATGAGCCAATGTGCCACAAATGGAGAGGAAAAGGTGTTTGCATTCCCTGTGAAATAGGTCAAGTGCATCAAGTAGGGACACCTCACACAAGGAGAATGCCTAAGTGAAGATATATTGGAATTGAATTTTTGAAAAGCTCTCTGGTCCTCAGATATTTCTAATTGTGGTTATTTCAAACACCTCACCCTCTAGACCAGTGAGTACATTTATTATTCTCCTCCTCGGTGATCATAAGATTTTGAAGGCTTGGGACTCCTATCTTAGAGTACTATCCTTCCTAGCAAGAACTGCGTTTTCTAAGAAGGCTTTGAATAATTCTCTCTATCAGAGTATCTTTTAAAGATGAGACATCAGAGAAATGAGGGGGTAGGAGCTAGTGTGAGCAGAAGTACCTCCATGGAGTCGTAATTATACCGCACTGGAAGGTATACACTGTTTGTCTCCAAGATCAGAAAACTGGCTTGAACAAGTGACATTCCAGCCAGGGTGCCTCAAAGTCATATTGTCATTCTGTGAAAATAGATTCAGGGGTGCCACTTCTGAGGAGAAGTGAGGGGTTTGCATTTTGTTATCTAGACCAGCCTCAAAGCCACACTGCTCTGCCAAGAGGCAGGAGACCTGGTCGCTTTGATGTTTTGGCAAATGTCCAGAGAGAGAAAGAGATAATCCTTCATTCTGTGAGCTTCCTGTGGCTCAGTTCAAGCAAGCAGTCAGTCAGCTGGATTATCTGTATTGATGGAGGGAAAGGGGCCTAAGTAACTCCAAACGGAAAAACAAAAAGAGATTGTTCAATGACACAGCTGTAATCTATTCTTTTGACTTTCTCTGAATTTTGTATTGAGGACTCTATATCAGAGCATCCTGTAATTAGGCCATGGTCCCATCACTCGAACTTCGCCTGTTCCCTCGCCCCAACCCTTCACCCCATCTACTGAGGACCCTTCCCTTTCAAGGCAGTCCTTCCCTGTTTTGCTGCCTCATCATTTTTGCCCCCCACCCGAACCTTCTTGTCAAAATGTTGATGAGCTCAGAAAAGGGCAGGTCCTGGGTGGTGGGGTTCAGTAACAACTGTGAGGTTGTTATCACTTAGTTCATGATGAAAGGATAGCACCCCAAAGTACCCCTATGTACCCTGTGGCTCTTACATTCTTTCCATCCTCTCTTCCACCATGTTCCCCGAGCCTTGGATAGCATGATAGAATCTTATTTAGTGTTAATTTCTCAGCAGCCTCTTATTTTCTGCTTTGGTGATTTTGAGTCTCCTCAGTGTCTGCCGCCATATCCACCAATAAGCATCTCTGGCTGGCAGTGAGAGGACCTTTCAGATTCATTCCTCAAGCTCTGCTGCAATGTTCCCTGAGCCCAAGCTCCTGTAATAGAAAAGACTCAAGCAGTACCAGGCAATGTCCTTCCTCTTCGTCTTGTGATGAGTCTCAGTTCTCTTAGGAATCCACTGACATCTTTAAAAAGAAGGTTCTCTAACCAATAGTGAGAGTGCCATTCATCAAAAGTCACAAACATATACAGTTAGAATAACATCTCAGTTTAGCCCAATAAGAGTGGAAGCTTGCTTCTGGGGTCAATGAGCCTCCAAGCCATAGGGTTTTGATTCAGTTTGCAGTACCAGGTGTGAGTCCCCTCCCAGTGAACAGGCCCTTATCATCAATCAGAGAGCAGTACCAGGTGTGAGTATCATCCCACTGAGAAGGCCCTTATAATCAATCAGAGAGCAGTGGATTGCACCCATGTCTTATGGGGCACTATTGCACCTTTGGGTTCATCTTGCATGGTTGTGAGATAATCATTTAAAATTAATTTTTAAAATTGTCCTTTCAGGATTCACTTATTTTCCTTTTTGGTTGTCTTGGAAGTTCAGTATTACTTTAAACAGTGCAAAACATGTAATAATATGAATAGAGAAGTTATAAATGACATCAGCTGTTCATACCTATTTTGTTTCAAATAAATACATAGAAAAGATAGCATTAGTTTTACTTTGTTCTTTCATTGTTTGTGATTTATTATTTCTATAGTACATGGAAGGGCTAGTAAATTTTCATTAAAATTAAATCTTAAATGCAATCTTTGTTAGGAAATAGACTTGCCTATTTACTATTGTGTGACAAGGGGATTTATTTTAAAAGTAGAATATTACAATAGGTAGATGATAAATAATTATAATAAAAATAATAATCATGTATTTTTCCTTACACAATTTCAGACTCGGCCCTGGCTCTGGTTCCAGTACTCCTTCCCCCAGCTTGTGTACATTTCTACAGTCATGTGCCATGATTTGATCTTTTTCTTTCTGCAGTTCATCTGAAGACATTTGTGTCTTAGCTTTCTTGACTTTGTTACCTCAAGAAAAAGTGTTAAATGTTTCTTAAACTCTCAGGAAGCTTTCTTACCTTCTATGCTATTTGTGTTCGTCAGAGGTCATCTTATCAGAAGCAATCAAGATAAGTTTAGACATCACAGACATATATTCTCTCGCTCAGAAAATGACTGGGGAGAAGGAGGCTAACCCTGAAGAAGGCTACGTGACATACAAGATCATAGAAGGTCTTTATGCAGGTCTGGTACTTTCAGAGGGGAGAGGAAGGGGATTGAAGGGAAGTCTTAGAAAAATGGACTTTCACATGTTCAACTTCTGTTGAAGAGAAGCATCTATGGAATTGGAATGCAGATTATCAGATACTTCGCTTTCCTTCCAGTCCTGTAGCCACATTAAAAACCCAC
>PVHP010047770.1:0-12776 GCA_004024765.1 Zapus hudsonius | reverse complement strand
TGGATCAGAGATCTTAATATAAACCCCATAACCCTGAATACCCTGGAAGAAAAAATAGGAGGAACTCTGCATGAATTAGGAGTGGGAAAAAATTTCCTGAGCGAATCTACAGCAGCTCAGGAAATACGATAAACACTTAACCAATGGGACCTGTTCAGGCTCAGAAGCTTTTGTACAGACAAACAAATCACACTCAGAGGCAATAGACCCCCTTCAAATTGGGAAATGATTTTCGCTAGCCACAACTCTGACAGAGGCCTAATTTCAAAAACCTACAGAGAACTCAAAAAAATTATTAACAAAAACCCAAAATGCCCCCTCACAAAATGGGGCACTGATCTCAACAGAGAATTCACGGAGGAGGAAACACAAATGGTCTTGACTCATTTAAGAAAGTGCTCAGCATCCTTAAGCATCAGGGAAATGCAAATCAAAACCACAATGAGATACCATCTTACCCCTGTCAGAATGGCAATCATAAAGAAAACCAACAACAATCATTGCTGGCGAGGATGTGGGGAAAAAGGAACCCTCATTCACTGCTGGTGGGATTGCAAACTTGTTCAACCGCTATGGAAAGCAATGTGGAGACTTCTAGACAAAATGGACATAGAACTACCAATGGACCCAGCTATCCCTCTACTAGGAATCTACCCCCAAGACGCCACATCTCGATGCAGAAAATTTTGTACAACTATTTTTATAGCAGCTCAATTAATAATAGCCAAGAACTGGAATCAACCCATATGCCCATCCATGGAGGAATGGACAGCGAAACTGTGGTATATTTATACGATGGAACTCTACTCAGTGAAAGGAAATATGACATATCGAAATTTAGGAAAAAATGGTCTGACTTTGAGCAGATCTTACTAAGGAACACTCAGAAGAACAGAGATTTGAATGCTGCATACTCTCCCTCATATGCAGTCCTTAATCAGGATAAATGCTTTTGTTATGCAGACTTATAGAAAGAAGTGAGATGTTATGAATGAGGGGTCAGGGAAGGGGGGAGGGGAATGGCTTAAGCAGGAGGCCAATCCAAATTAGGTTCAAAAACATAAAATCCTCACGAGCATACTGTAACCTAAAGAGTAAATAGTGGGCGTCAACTGGCAAGAGGGGTCATGAATAGGAGGGGAGAATGTTTAAGTCTGTGAATAATTGAGCAGTCTGAAAGCCCCGGGTCCCAGTCACTGGTCCCTTCCCTCACTGAGCTGTTGACCAAAGTGACCCATGAGGTTCCAAAAACAAGACAGAATTCTGTCAAGGCTCTTGAACGCCCTCCCCAGGCCTTAGACAAAATCCTGTTGTTAAAGTAACCACAGAATGCCATCAATCTTCATCGAGAGTCCCAGCGAGTTCTGAAATGGTAACCAACCCCAAATGTCAGTTAGTGAAGGGCTGGAGGGCACTGCACAAGCTGCCAGGGGAAACTGATTGGCGATAACTGGGGTAAACAGACCATTGACATGAAACATAGTCTGCGGCCATGAATAGGCTGGATACAGTTCCTACTGGGAGAGAACAGCAAACCAAGAAAGGAGCAATTGTGCAATGAAGGAGCCTGGGCCTGGGGGAGTCAATAAACAGCCATTAAATTCGGCCAAATATTCCACTCAGTGAGGGGGAACCCTTGATTGGAAATGGGGATTTAGGGCAATATGCATCGGATCCCATACACTTGGGCTCCCAAGAAAAGATGCACTATGCGAACGTCTGACAGGGAGGCTACTAAAAATTGAAACTAGGTAATCCAGAATGGTGTATATTTGTTATCCTATACTGTTCTAACTCTCTGATGGAGATTGTATTTGTATTTTTCAGGATATAGCGAGTGAGCTGTGGCCCATATAACCCTACAACCCGATAGCAGGCCAAAAGCTGAGATCATGGCAAGAGTTGAGCCACCACAGTCATATTGTGGAGGATTCATATGAAACCCTGCAGAGAAGGACGGGATGAACAAGAGACCCATAGCCACAGCCATTCAACCAACTCTGGATAAGCCAAATGTGTTTGTGTTTTTCAGGATACAACGAGAGAGATGTGGCCCATCTAACCCTACCAACCAACCTTAGGCCGATGGATGAGATCCTGGCAAGAGAGGAGCCACCACAGTCATATCGGGGAGGATCCATAGGGAACCCAGCAGACAATGACAGATCAACAAGGGACCTATAACCACAGTCATTCAATCAACACAGGATAGGAAAATGAGACAGAAACCAAGGATTTTCGACACAAGGACCCCTAAGCTCGCAACATTAAAGGAGTCTTATTACTCACCCACCAAGACTCAGGGAACTGAGTGGAAGAGGGGGCGGAAAGATTGTGAGAGCCATGATGGGGGAGACTGTCCAGAGGCATGGCACCCCTCAGTAACAACACACTTGGGCCAGGAGAACCGGGCTGAGTATTAGGATATCCACGATCCCTTGCCACAAGGACTAATACAGACAGCACACAGAGGAGGATATACAACTGATCAGGGATGGGTAGGGGGAATTGGGGAATTCAGGATAACAACGCATTGTTTGCCCACTAAATAATATAACTCATTATGGACAATAAATATATATTTTTTTAAAAAAAGAGCATGCATGGCTGTCTGTAACCATGTCCTGCTGCTTTGCCTTTCTGTGATGGAGTGTAACCTGGAACAGTAAGAAGAAATAAATCCTTCCTTTCCTAAATTGCTTCTGATTAGATTACAAGAAAGTAACTGCATAGAAAATTGGTATTGAGAAGTGGAGTGGCTGCTGTGACAAACCCGACCATGTGATTCTTAGTTTTTGGAATTGGTTTGTGGGAAGAATGTGGAAGTATTTTGAACTTGGCACAAGAGAAGCCATAAAATGCTGTATGCAGGGCTTAATGGAACATTTTGTTGGAAGTTTAGAAGACTGGAAGGCTGAGAGAAATGTGGAATATGGAGGCTTGACTTGTAAGAGTCTAGAGAGGGAAAATACTTTATTGAGGACTGGGTTGGAGGTGGTTCACATGATGTTGTGTTACTGCATCTGACTGCAGTGTGGTCATATCTTGAGAATTCAAGCAATTTCAAGGCAGAATAAGATTGAATCTGTGAAATAGCTACCCTTTGTTTCTCTGATTCAGTATACAATGAAAGAAAGCAAAATGAACATTACAAAGTTTGACACAGGAAAAATATGAACAAATTTAAAATTCAAGGCCAAGAAGCTACAGCTTTTTTAAAAAATCTGGAATTGTTGAAGAGATTACTACTATTAGAGATAAGTCAACCGCTCTGCACTGGACCATAGGAAAGATACACTGTTAAATGCAAGACCAAACCCATCAAAGGCTCAAGCTGGTAAAAATGTAAATTCTTTTTTTTAAAGCATTTTATTTATTTATTTGAGAGAGAGGGGGGGGGGCAGATGGAGAGAGAGAATGGGCATACCAGGGCCTCCAGCCACTGCAAATGAACTCCAGACACATTCACCACCTTGTGCATTAGGCTTTATTGGTTACTGGGGAATTGAACTCCAGTCCTTCTACTTTAAAGACAAACACCTTAACCTCTAAGCCATGTCTTCAGGCCAAGAATGTAAATTCTTATAAAAGGACAGACCTGAAGGAAGAATGCTGAAAGAGGTCTCTGCTCCCCAAAGTCAGCACACAGAGGCTGCTACAGCTGTGTTCCATGGGCACCAGGCTTCACCCTGATTTGACAGTAGAACTTGGCAACACTGTCCATATGGTACTGGTTTTGATCAACATAAGATTGAGGAGTTCATGGAGTATTTCACCAAAGATTCAGAGAGCTGCTGAGACTAAGTCATGTGAAGCAGACTCCCTATAAGGAGGCCCTGTGAGGCTGTATGAAGTTGTTATGGTGAACTCTAAGTTGAACTGGAGACATTAGAATGCTAGAGATGCTGGTAACATGGAACATCTACAAAGAAAATCTGTAGGCTCAGGTGAATCTGCCCCATGAGAGGGGCGAGGGGCTACATGTAGCACAGGTAGAAGGGTGGAGCTACCCAAGCCTTTTGGAGCACAGAGAATTTTATTCGGAGTCACAGATATTGGACATGTCATTGCAGAGTTTGGTATTTACCTCACTGGTTTTTGGTTTTACTTTGGACCAGTCTTTTCTTGTCATATCTCCATTCTTCCCTTTTTGGGATGGGAATGTGCCACTCTATATTGGGAAGTCAGTAACTTATTTAGATTTTTCAAGGTTCACAGTCAAGAGTGCCTTGACTTAGATGACACTTTAGACTTTTAGCAGTGTAAAAAGTATTAAAACTGAATACTTTTCAAATTGGACTGAATTTATTTTGCATTATGAGGTAATCATGAACCTATGGAGATGGGGGTGGAAGTTTATAAATTAAATGTGATATGTTTGGGAGTCAAGTTGACAAGGAGTGAACTTGTGATGGTGTATATTGACTGTCAA
Organism: Zapus hudsonius; assembly: GCA_004024765.1. Lineage (NCBI taxonomy): Eukaryota > Metazoa > Chordata > Mammalia > Rodentia > Dipodidae > Zapus > Zapus hudsonius. The sequence continues at coordinate 8,344 of PVHP010047770.1, read as the reverse complement.
GTTGATAAGACCTAGAATTAACTGTGAGGGATTTACGTAGATTAAGTTGGCTTCTGTGCATATCTGAGAGGGATAATCTTGATTAAGTTAATTAAGGTGGGAAGACCTACCTTAACTGTGGGCAGTACCAATCCATTGCTAGGGTCCAGAATATATGGAAAAGGAGAGCTGAACAGCATCGTTTGCCACTGTTGCTTCCTTACTGTTCTGAATAAGGTTCGCTCCTGTCACCTTGCATTCCCCACCATCCACGATGGACTAACAGCCTGGAAGTATAAGCTGAAAGGAACCCTTCTTCCCTCAAACTGATTTTTATCAACTATTTTGTCCCAGCAGTGAGAAATTGACCTACACACAGAGTTATCAATTCCTCTGTCTTCCTAGAAATCCTAGCTCTGGATGACATTTGTTTTCTTCTACAAAAGATATAATATGCCAGAGAGTGAGTGGATATATAAGCCTTTAAATACTTTCTGTTTCCTTGAAAGAGTCCACTGAGCCTCTAGTACTCATATCAGAAAGAAATCACTTTGTCTTTCTAGGGGAGTGCCGGGAGCGCTCTTGAATAATGCTTGCTATATAGAGTCTTCATTGACAGTCATCCATGATAGTCAATGTGGTGTCCCCTTAATTGTGAGTATCTCCTGTGAAAGATAACAGCAACACCAGGGTGGGCCTCTGGGATGTGTGGGCCTCAGAAGGACCTCATGTGTGGATGTGCACAGCACTACTGCTGATATGAAGTTCTGAACAATGTTTGAATGAGGGACCCATGCATCTATTCTGTTCTTGTTGCCAATCACCACACTCATGCTTTGATCCATGATGAGTAGACTCTGGGCTCTATTTGTTCACATGATGACTAGAAGTTACCCCTATGTTCTGTGTCAGGTTTAAGCACTGCGTCTCCAAGGAAGTGCTCTCTTGCTGTTACTCTGGAAACAGTTCCAAGCACCCACAGACAAGTAGAATTATCTCTGTATATGATAAAATGAACATTTTATGTGCCTAATGAGACCACTGGCATGTCTGTTCCAATTACTTTTTTGAGGAAAAAGAATGGACCATTCTGGCATGAATGAAAAGCAACTAAGTGTTCATTTACAAGGTCAAGTAGATTCAGTCCTTCCACCTGGTGAGTTTGTCCCAAGGCTCTACTCCCAGAACCTTCATCGGATACTAGCTTCCAAGTGCTGTGTGGAGCACCTATAGTTTGCCAGGACCAGCCCAGTGTCTATTTCTCTGAGGCAATGTGTCTTTTATTTAGTTTTCTTCTTAAAGAGGTTTATGTAGACCAACAGAGAATGAAGTGTATACTGGAATGTTATTGTCGGGCATGAAGGAAGGCATTTACTAGATAAAAGACATTTTAAGATGGTGAATTTAAACAAGTGAGCTCAAGCCTGCCTGGGGAGTGATTTTCTTAAAACAATTATGACAAAAATCTCATACAGATGCAAAGAAGATGTCTGGAAGCCTGTATCTACCCTTCATTTTGGATGACCACCGAAGACTGCACATATTTGTGGAGAAGTTACAAGCTGCCAGGAGCGACAGGAACCTTAGGATGGAAGCATAATTCAAGTATAGACAGGGATGGCAGAGCGTGGTTCTTGATTAAGTTAATATGTATTGATATTTCTCCTGCTGTTTTGACTTCCCAGGCTGTTTAAATTCAGTCTTGTCACAACACAAAACAAAAGAGGCTGCTGTGACATTGATTTTTAAAGTGCTGCCTCAGAAAGATAGTGCATTTTTTCTTTTGTGTGCCTGTGGATGTGTGTGTGTGTGTGTATATGTGTGTGTGTGTGTTTGTGTTTATACTTCAGACTTGACAGTCAAGAAGGCAGAAATGTTAATATCATGGCACAAATAATCATGTTAAACGGTTGAGCATAAATTATTAAGGGAAATACATTTTGATTGTAAACATAAATCAACTTCATGTGTCACAAAATTGCTACCATTTGTTTGCTGAGGTGACTTACTTCTGGCATCCATGAACACAGTGAGGCTTTAGAACTAGAAGCTGTGTGTTTGCAGACTCTAAACCCTGTCTTCATAGATCCATGGGAGAAAACTTTGAGAGAAGGTTTGTCCTTACAAAGAAAAAGCCCACTTCACATTCTCTAGCCCTAGATAAGAGAGCTTTAACTTGCACCCTGTTCCTCCAGCTTTAACTTGTACCCTTCCCTCCAGCTTTAACTTGCACCCATCCCTCCTGCTTTAACTTGTACCCTGTTCCTCCAGCTTTAACTTGAGCCCAAACCCACCAGTTTTAATTTGCACCCATCCCTCCAGTTTTCACCACTGGATTTAGCTTCTTCATTTAGTGCCTCTAAGAAATGCACTTTCAATTCAGAACCAAATTTAGCTGAAAACTTCCAGCCTATTCTTGCATCATTAAATACATCTCATCATAATTTTAAAAGACTTGTTTGGTTTTTATCAGACAGACAATACACTATTATCTAGCCATCTCCCTATTATCTACACAGAAAAGAACCAATAATTTCTACAACCAGAATATCTATAAACTAGAATGTTGGTCCCTGCTGTTTATTCTTGGTATTATTGAAGTGGAGGATAGAGGGAGGTGTATTCATATTTGATACAGTGCTACTAATCTGAGATTTTTAACACTCGATATAATAGTGTTTCACTCAGGAAGCACTAGTCAGAGGAAAGAGCAAGCTGCTCTATGTCCCCAGATTGCCAGCCTTACTCAGAGCTTCTTTCTGCAGACAGACTGTGCCATCCCAGAATAAAGCAGCAGGATGCAGCGACCACCTTTCCTCTCTTGACTCTCTCTCTCTTTTGAATGTTCTTTGAGAAAGCAGATACACTTAATTGTTTTTGTTTAGAGGATCTGACAGTTGGAGAAAGAGAGTGGAGACCAAGATCATGGTGTTGAAAGTGGCACTGTGATTAAGACGATGGTGCCGCTGACCACTGAGTGCCGGCAGAAGCACTGCCCCTTGGCTCAGAAGAATGACCGTGAGTTCTGGGACACACAGCAGTTGGTTGAGAACACAGACTCCAGGGCCAGACCGCTGCAGGACGAGAATCTTGACCAAAGTAGTTACAGTTTTCCTGTTTTGATCTCCTCATCTGGGAAATGGGAAAATAACATTACCCATGTCAAAGATCTGTCATGTAAAATGAGACATGATATAGAAAATGGTTAGGAGAGGACATGGCACATTGGAAAAACGATATGCAGAATATAGAAAGCACCCCTTATATAGGTATTTAGAAAATACCTATAATAAGTTCACATCAAGCTCTATCTAAACCACTTTTTGAAAAGTATTCCTTTCATCAGGTTTGTAAAAATATTTTTTATTTATTTGAAAGGGGAGAGAGAGAGAGAAAGAGAGAGAGAGAGAGAGAGAGAGAGAGAGAGAGAGAGAGAGAGAGAGAGAGAGAGAGAGAATATATGAGTGTGCCAGGGCCTCTAACCACTACAAATGAACTCCAGATGCATGCATCACTTTGTGTATCTGGCTTTACTGGAGAATTGAACTTGGGTTGTTAGGCTCTGCAGGCAAGTGCCTTAACTGCTGAGCTATCTCTCCAGTCCTCATAATTGGTTTTAATTTATTTTATTTCCTTATCTGCAGAGTAAGATAGGCATGGCAGTTAAATCTCTGGAAATTTTAAGTGACTTCAAAATGGTTTTGGGACATGGCTCAGTGGTTAAAGGAGCTTGCTTGCAAAGCCTGGCAGCCCAGATTCAATTCCAAAACAACACGCATAAGGAAGAAGCAAAAAAATGGGGGTATAATCATCAGGTATCCCCCAAAGAGAAGGATTCATGCTAGCCTCTGAAAAAGAGCCAATTGTGAGTTAAACCAAGCCTAAATTATGTCTGAATAAAGCTATCTGTTTCAGAATAATTTTTTTCAAAAAGCCACAATTGCAAAGAAGAAATAAAAGGTGAAATCATGAAAATCTGAAATTGTTACTTGCAAATATGTTGATCATGTGAACAGAAAAGCCCGCAGAATTGAAAATTATAACTATATAAATAGAGGCTGGTGAAGTTCTTAGATACAGTATTAGATACAGAATTAAAAAGATCAATAATATTTTGTATCTTAACAGTAACTAACTAGAATATTTATTTTAGATCCAAGATACCACCTATAGCAGCCAAAACCAAAATATGTAGTAACATGCAAACAATACAGTCAATTATTATGGAAAGCTACACAGATCTATTATTGTTATGTGGAAATAACCATATGTGGGTCATTTTGAACTCTGAATTGGATAATTTATTATAATAAAGATGTTAACATCCTCAAATTATTTTATAAATCCAGTACATTTCTGGTGAAAGTACAGACTGCATAGTTTTGAAAAGAACTTAATACATTTATTCTAAATTATACAAAGGCAAAAAATCCATGTATAGCTAGGTCAACTAAATGAAGAGCATCGCTTTCCAAAAGATTTACCATAAAGTCATAGCAGTTGCCCACTGAGGAGGATACCCAGTGGATTGGGAACTGGGAGGAGGGAAATGGGAATATCAGCACAATATTTGCTCAATCAATGTATCTAATTTTGGACAATAAAGATAAAAAATTTCCCAGAAAATAGTGTAAAATTCTTAGGTGAACTAGTGTGCAAGTTCACTAATTTGGAATTTATAAAGCTTTCATTAGAAAGCCGATGATATCACCCCTATGTACATGTTAAAAGGCACATTTTATTGATCGCTCAGTAATGTGCTGTGACTTCAGAAATGCTTTATTAAATTCATGGTTTCTATTATTTTCAGAGATTGAAAAGTAAACGCACTCCAAGTTGTCAAGTAGTTTACATTTCTAATGCCATTGAGCAATATAAATGTCACTCCTTACACTTTTAAGTTGGGCGTTTCCCATTTTTAATTTTAGCTTCTTTTTTTGAAGATTTCATACATGGAGATAATGCATTTTGATCACATTCACCCCATTGCTCTTATGCCCATCCTAATCCACTAAAACCCTTTTGCTTCCCAAATAATGTCATTTCTACATGCATGTCTTTGTTTAGTGACCTACTGAGTTATATCAGGGTTGCTTGCATGAACATGGGTGGAAGAGGTTCCTGGAGTAGGGACAACTTGCCTGTGTCTGCTGTATGCATTTTGGATTGATCATGAAGCCATATCACTTGTACCTTTCCCCTCTCCTGAATATAGAGCTTGAAATCCTAGACACGATGATTATGATTGCTGGTAAGATGATATTAATGGGGTGGGAGTGATGGTTCATCGGTTAAGGTACTTGCTTGCAAAGCCTAATGGCTGGGTTTGATTCCCCAATATCCGTGTAAAGCCAGATGCACCAATTGGTGCATGCATCTGGAGTTTGTTTTCAGTGGCAAAAGGCCTTGGCATACTCCTCTCTTTTCTGTTCTCTTAAATAAATAATTTTAAAACATGCAAAAAAATGTGGCCCCTAGTATAAGATCAGTCAAATAGACCATAAGAACACAATAGAGTTCCCTCACAAATGGACCCAAACATACCCCATTTTACTGCTACTACTGAAAAGCAATCGACATTTTAGAAGATATGGTGGGAAGAACTGGCTTAACAACTGGAGAAAAGTGAAATTGGGTTCCTAACTGAAATCATGTGCAGTGGTGGACTGAGCTTTGAAAGATAGAACTTTGACTGGAAAACTTTAAAGTTATAGAAAGTGATGTCAGGTAAATCTTCCCCAGGAAGATTGAAACACAAATTGTACATGAAAGCAAATTGATTACAGCCAGATTAAGCCATGTGTTCAACCAAAGATATCACAGATAGAATTAACAGGAACAGACAGGGTTCATATATATGATGATAAACTTACTAAAGATTAACACATTCTTAAAGCTCAATGAGAGAGAGACATGAACCCAAATATAAAAATGGGATATGATTTAAATAAAATGAAACTAAATAAAGTTAAAGCAGTTCAAGCAGAAGCCAGAAATAGAAATATAAAAAGAAGTTGCCCGCCCCCCACCCACCACCATGATTGGCAATAAGCTAAGTACTATGTCAGTGGAATGTTTGGGATACAGGAATCCTCATGTTGGGGGTACAGACTGAGGCCTCCATTTTGAGGAAAAATTTAACTTGTTTTGTTTATATTATTCTTGTTTTCTTTTGCTTTGTGTGTATGCACAATGTGTATGTGTGTATGTGTGTGTATGTGTGTGCATGTTCATATGTATGAGTATGAGCATGCATGTATTATGTATGAACTTCCTGTGTTGGTCCTCTCTTTTCACCTTGTTTGAAGCAGGGTCTCATTGTTTATTGCTGTGTGAGCTAAGGGAGGTGACCTGTGTGCTTCTGGAAGATTCTCTTGTCTTCACTTCTCTTCTGACCATAGGCACATTAGGATTATAGACCCTCATGTTATAGTATCCAGCTTTACATGGGGTTTCAAGCTCACCAGCACTTTATCCATCAAGCTATCTCCCCAGCCCCAGATGGTTATATTAAGTGTCCATATATTCAGCTTTCAAACATTTTCCTTCTGGTACATATCCCAGAAGCTTTCCCAGGCTAATGTGGACAGGTAGATAAGGCCATTCATTATAGCATTGCTTGTGCCAGTGGAGATATGGAGAGAACCTCATCTTAGTGTCTTAGTAGACGAACCGTTAAATAAAACATGATGGAGCTAAGCTGTGAGTTACAGGGACACATTTAGAAGCAACAGCACAGATTTTACCCCACACCACATAACTAGATGTAACATGACCATGTTCAAGGTAGAAACAAACCTGAACTAATAAGGTCTATGGTACAATATATTTGGGTGAAGGGAAATCACAGAAATTAGGTAAATATCCTTACAAGAACATATATAAAGGTTTTTATGCATACATATACATATTATATATACATATATATGCATATAACTATCTATCTCCTATCATCTATCTCACTGTATTCTATCCTACCCTGCCCTACCCAGTCTCTTCACCTATTAACATCTGTTGCAGTCAACCTCTGGTTGCTTGGACAAACATCCAACTAGAAGCAGCTTAAGGGAAGAAACGGTTTATTTTAGGCTTGCAAATTCCAGGGGAACACCATCAATGGTGGAAGACAATGCCTCCCTTTTATAGATTCAATCATAGAGGCACCACCACCAACCAGCACCACCAGCAAGCAGGAAGGCCAGAGCCCAAACTGCTTTCAACACACCTAGTAGGGCTGGCCTGAAGATCCACCCCCAGACACACATTAGGGCTAGACACCAGGATCCACCTTCAGTGACATGCCCCTTGTAGCAGAGGTCTGCCTGCTAGGGGCTCAAGAAGGAACTTTAATCAAAAATGACTGAGTCTGTGGGGCCATACATTCAAACAATCACATTCAAACTACCACACTATCTATCTCAAACATGTTCAGGTGATTGTCCAAGGGAAAGAGAATGAAATAGCAGTGAAGAATGATGCATAAGCTTCCTGCTTGCTGGCCAGCTGTCATAGTGCTAGAAGGTGCTAGACAGGCTGCTGGAGGGAGAAGAGTCCTTCCACCCCTTGCTGGACCCTGCAAGCTATCCAACCAATCAGCAAAGCAGGATGTACCATTGGTACACTAGTGGAATGACTTTGGGGGATAACTACCTGCTCTCTGATTGGATCTGAGGCCCACTTTCACGGGAGGAAATTCTTGGCTGATACTGAAACCTAGTCAAAAGCTTATGGCTGGGGAGGTTATAGACCCAAAGAGTGAAGCTACTGTCATTGTTTGGCAAAGTGGTTATGTTGTGTAACCGTAAATTGCCTTCTAAGTATGTATGTCTAAACCTGTAAATTAATACTATTCTTGCCTTTGTTTTAAAAAGCTTCTCTTTGCAGATGATGGTGACTACTGAGGAGATGCAAAGCTCATGAAAGTGCTGAGAATAAGTAACAGAATGGAGTACCCAGTGCTACATGAGACATATCACCCCTCCAAGATTCAGGGAACAATGTTGAAGAGGGGATGGAAAGAACTTAAGAGCCACAGGATGGGGAGGAATGTTGTGAAAAGACATGGTCATTGATGATTCTTGACCTCACAAGACCCACACAGTACTGAGCCCATCAAGAAGCCATCAATGATGACAGAGGAAGGCATGGGGCCCCCACCACACCCTAAGGAGTTATAGACATTTGGCAATGGCTGGGAGGATGGGAGACATATTATACAGCAGTATAGCCATTGGTAGCTCTGTGAAATAATCCCTCACCTGGGCCCATGCAGGCAACCCAAATTAAACTCAGTGGGTCATGCCCACACACAAGAAAAAGAAAAGAGATATCAAGATAGAAGAGAAACTAACTAGGAAGAAACATG
>PVHP010047769.1:0-12778 GCA_004024765.1 Zapus hudsonius | reverse complement strand
CACTATGGGAGCGAGTGACAGGGAGGCTACTAAAAATAGAATCTAGGTAATCCAGAATTGTGTATATTTGTTAACCTACACTGATCTCACTCTCCGATGGAGATTGTGTTTGTATTTTTCAGGATGCAGCGAGAGAGCTGGGGCCCATCTAACCCTAGACCGTAGGCCGATAGCTGAGATTCTGGCAAGAGAGGAGCCACCACAGTCATATCGTGGAGGATCCAAATGGAACCCCGCAGAAAATGACAGGATGAACAAGGGGCCCACAGCCACAGCCATTAAATCAACACAGGATAAGCCAGTGAGACAGAAACCAACGATTTCGAAACAAAGACCCCTAAGCTCACAACCTTAAAGCAGCCTTAATACTCATCCACCACTACTCAGGGAACTATGCAGAAGAGGGGGCATGAAGATTGTAAGAGCCGTGGTGGGGGAGATTATCCAGAGGCATGGCCAAGAGAACCTGGATGAATACTAGGCTATCCATGGTCCCCTGTCACAAGGACTGATCCAGACGACCCATGGAGGAGGTTATCCAGTGGAGGGGGGAGGGGAGGGCAGCGGGGAATTGGCGATAACAACTCATTGTTTGCCCACTAAATGTTGTAACTCATTATGGACAATAAATTTAAAAAATTAAATTTAATTAAAAAAATAAATAAAATAAAATAAATCATAAGTATTCAGATCCAACAAAAGAAAATGAACTAAAGCATCACGTAGAAAAATTTCCATAAACCACTGTCACTTAGGATATTATCTCTTTAAAATGCTCCTATAAAATGTGTATAGTTCAGATCTTAGAACAAAACAGTGACATTACAGAGACTGGATTATATCCTTAGGTTAAAATCTTAAACTAAAAAAAAAATAGATGAAATGGAAACGATCCAGAATTCTGGGGGCTTGGAAGATTCTGGGGGCTGAGAAGCAGTGGCAAGAGGCCCGGGTGTGCCTCTGCTATCCCTCTTCCCTCCTTCCCTTTCTCACAAATAAATAAATATATTTTAAAAATATATTTAAAAAAAATAAAATAAATAAAATACCCAAACACATATTCTCTTCCAGTTGTAGAAACAGAAGTCTGAAGCTAATCCATTAGCAAGCCACTCCCTGTCTCAGAAAGCTCTTGGGGAGCTGTCTTTCCTCCATTCTTCCTACCTGGGTAGTTGCTAACAATCCTTGGTGATCCTTGGCTTCTAGATACATCATTCCAATCCTACTTTGACTGTCACATCGATTTTTCCCTTTGTGCCTGTGTCCAAATTTCCTTTGTCCTATAAGGACACCAGACATTGATCAGACTTTACTTTCGTGATCTCACCTCTGCAAAGCCCTAAGCCCAAATAAGGTGACAGTAACACGTGCCCCATTCCGACCTTAAAGTGTCTTCTTTAGGAAAACATAAGTTACTTATTTAATAATTACAAAGGAGAAAATCATGGTTAACCTACATTTGGCAATGAGTTTTTGTCTTTTGGGATTTCTTTTAAATTACTAATTTATTTGCACCTGTGTGTATATTCTGCTTACCATCCAGCACCACTAAGACTGGGACCCCAGTACTGGTCATTTTTAAAGTTCCCCAAGTCACCATAATGTGAAGTACAAGGTGAGAACGTCTGAGAAAATGAAACTATACCTACCTAGGCACAAAACTTGTACAGATTACTTAAACCTCAGCCCCAAAATTCTCACCCAAAATATGGAAACAATACTCAACTCTCAGAGCTACTTTAAGACTGAGATTATTGATAAAGCTCTCAGTAAAAGTGAATTCTCTTCACAAAGAAAGCCTGATCAAATTTTCAATGCCAAGTGTGAGAAATGATAGTTCAATCATCATTTCACACCTTTCATTATCTGATTACTAAATATTTGTATTGGAAATTCAGAAATGCTCTTTTCTTTTACTTTCCCGATAATAAGATACCATCTGAAGCTATTTTAAATTCAGAAACAACCAAGTAAACTACTGAAGGAAATCTGATTATCCAGCAATTCTCAAAGCTAGTGGCACATTAGTACCACCATACAAGACTTTTTATACTGCAAATGTCCAGACCCTATCCATGCCAATTAAATATGAATCCCTGAGGTAGAATCATATCATCAGTGTTTCTAAACAGCTGATTGAAAAACAGAGCCAGAGCAGAAAAGCACTGCTTTGTACTAACAGGATCCCACACCGAAAGTCCTTTGTGGAGCTCCTGATGGTTCCAAAGCCATGCTAAGACTTGCTGAGCCAGCCTTTGAAAATTGAGCTCATCATCTGCAAAACTTTAGAACCCTCCACCCCACCCCAACCCTGGTGATTTTGATGTAAACTTCCTGGGAGCTTACTTTATACTGTCCCTGATGTGTACCAGGAAGATCGTTGACAACTTTCCCTGGCCTCAAATGTCAAGCCTGCCCTTTTGCTTTCAATTTGTAACTAACACAGCCCATCATGGCAACTCTAATAACATTACAGGTCTTTTCATCTGTCCTTTGTGTGCTGTCCAATAAGCCACATCATTTGCCATGCACTGTATCCAGCACTGGCCATGTAGCCATTGACTTTTCTACCCAAATCTCTTCAATGGGCTGCCAATATGGGAACAACATGGAAACACATTACTCCCCAAGTCTTCTGTTCCTTTCTGGAAGGCAACTTCAGGACTAATGAAATGAACCCTATTGATCAGAAATATAAGTCTGGATAAATCTAAGTTATTGTCTTGCACCTATAAGCAGACAAGTATCCATTTGTTCTTCTTACACAGGCTACAAAAAAAAATCAGAGATAGAAACGTAAGCTCTGATGTAGGTGAAAGAATATAGTATCTTAACAGAATGGCTAGGTGACACTTGCATGGTAGAACCATATTAAATACATTAGTTCACAGGAGCTTCCCAATAACCCTATAGGCAGACTATTACTTCTCCCATGTCATAAATAAGAAAAAAGATATGAAGAAGTTAAATGACCTGCCTAAAGTCACACAATCAGTGGAAGTGTTTGAAGACAAGCAGTCGGGCTTTGGAGTCTAATAGGTTTCAGTATTCCAATACAGTGTAGAGGTGTGGTGGCCAAGAAGTTTAAAACAATAAAGTCAAAGTCTGAAGCAAAACTACAGCCCAGATCTCAATGTCACTATTATTATTTTTATATATTCATATACAAAAAAGTGGTTAGGGAGAAATGACAGCCTATTAAACTGATATTTTTCCCTTGTAATCTAAGATCAGTAGATTTTTGTAACTACCAGTACATCAGATTCTATATGAAATAAAGTGATAGAAGATTTTCACAAAAAACTTAGTAATTATCACTGTGACAAATGCACAACCAATTCAGTCTCCAGGATGATGACTCTAAAATGCACCAGCCTGAATTATGAAGTGATATAAATATAACCCCACCAGGAGCAGACTTCCAAGAGTAGTTACAGATTTCAGTTGACTCCAGTTTGATTAAGAACACACCACAGAAGAGCCTGTCAGGTGGTCGATGTCACTTCTCCTGAGACACATTTGTATAAACAGAAAAGGAAAGTGAGATGAAAGAAACTCAAGCAAGCCAAAGTGATGTTCATCACATGCCTGGCACTGTATCAAATGTTTTCATACATTTCCTCATTTAATCTTCATAACACCTTCCAAGGTTAAATACATGCATAGAAAAGATCACAAAACCACACAGGTTAGTCTCACAAATTCATGGCTACACTGCTCACACAGGCAATCAACACTGCCTGGCCATTCAACTCCACTTCCCTAGTTTACTTCCCCACTCTCCAGAAAGCTGCTCTCTCCTCCTTGAGGAGAATGAGCCCCTGGCTACTGACATCTCTCTCCACCGCCAGCCTGATGTGCATCACTTGTCTCAGTTTTCCTTCTGCCTGAGTTTTGACCCCAAACATTCTGCATCTACTCCAGCAGACTTTCAAGGACTTCCTCAGGCAACATTCCTCACTTTCAATCATTTCTCCCTGCCTATGATTCAATCATTAGTATTAAAACATTCAAAAATATTTTAAAAATCAATTTAACTAAAGGCCCCTCTTTTCTCTCCATGGATGCTGTTAATTTTTTTTTAATTAAATCTTTCTAATGGTCAATAAACATCTTTTTGGGGTACCTGGTTCGATTTGGCTTTTGGCTGGGGGTGCTTTTTTTTTTTTTGCAACAGGGTCTTGTAGCTCAGATTGGCCTGAAACAATCCTGTCTGACTCCCTCACAAACATCTTACACAGTAGCATTCAGCACAGGTGACCACTACATTCTTCCCTCACCCAACCCCTCCCCTCTTTTTTGGGGAGGGTTTCTCCTCCCATTCTTCAAGGAGATTTCCCAACTTATTTGTTCAGTCCCTTAAACATATGTATTTGGAGATGAGTCCAAAGGTTAACTCTAGCCCTAACATTCTTCACGGGCCCAGAATTAAATTTCTATTGGCCTATTTGGCATCTCAATTGAAAAATCTAATAGTTGATTTATGATGTGTATTTTACCACAACAAAAATGAATCTAAGTTGTTGATAGATCTGAGAGAGGAACAGATAGATGCATAATGTGAAAAAAATGAGGAGGTAGGAGCAAAGCTCACTGTTAACTTTTTTTTCCCCAAGTTTGTTACTTGAATGTTCGGTATTAGAAAAGGCTACTTTGCATCTCAACCCAAAATTCAAAATCACAAGTTCATCAACAATGAGACCTACTCCCACCCAATTTTCCTTGAGTTTAAGGCTCTTTTCCTTGGAATGGAACTGCATAAAAGGAGGGGGCACTGTGCTGACTTCTCGCCTCAATGCTCCCATCTTCCAGGACTGTGCCTGGACCACAGCTGGCTTTCGCACCAGAGGCTGGGGGTTTCCCTCTGGACCCCACCCTCACTGGCCTGGGTCTCAATGGAGGCCTTGGCCCAGGTCCAAGAGCCAGAGAGACTGGGACCAGCCACGCTCCGGGGACATGGGCTGGGGACACGGGGCGGGGAACACAGGTGGAGGGGGAAGGTTGAGGACACGGTTTGGGATTACATGGGTAGGGAAGGACACAGGCTGGGACACGGGGGGGGGGACATGGGCGGGGACACAGGAGGGGGACACGGGGTGGGGGACACAGGCGGAGAACATGGGTGTGGGACACCGGCCCAGGACACGGGGTGGGGGCCACAAGGGGCAAGGGCCACGGGACGGGGATACGGGAGACATGGGGCAGGGGCACGGGGGCCACGGGCTGGACACGGCCCACCCGCAGCCCAATCCCCCGCCCATGCGCCCAGCGCCTGGAGTCCAGGCCACACGCTGGAGGACTGAGCGTCCACGGAGCCTTCCCCAAGGAGAGAGGCAGCCACGGCACCCACGCCGTGGCCACCAACCCAGCCATCTCTCCTCACCTGGGCCCTAGGCCAACCTGCCCCAACCGCCTCACAAGCGGGTTTGCGCCTGTGCAATCCAGGAGACTCCATCGAGCATGCGCACTGCAGGTTCAGGCCTGGAGCGCGCAGTGCCTCCCCTGCTGGCCGGCCAAGATACTGCAGCGCCAGCCTGTGCATCCCCCAAGCCATCCAGCCTAAGGGACAGGCTCCTATCTGGGAGTGGGCAGTCCTTGTACAGTGGCAGAGTAAGGCAAGCAGACAAACAAAACAAGTCACTGAGTCACTGATAAAATATGAAGTCAGTTGACTACTAAGTCATCTGAGATGGCTTCAGCTAGGGAAGTTAGAGGAACTTCAAGATGTAGAAATTACTCAAAAATGTGAAGCCAGAATCCTTTTCTTTTTATTTTTATTTATTTATTTGTATATGAAAGAACATGGACATGCCAGGGCCTCTTGACCCTACAAATGAACTCCAGATGCATGGGCACACCTCTTTCTGCATCTGGGTCTACAGGAGTACTAAAGAATCAAACCCTGTCCAGCAAGCTTTGAAAGCAAGCACCTGTAACTTCTGAGCCATCTCTTCAGCTGGATAATCCTTTAATCTTGTTAAACACACTTCTAGCCATTGAGTCCTGAATATTTCCATGTAGGAACCCCAGCTCTCTTGTAGTTATGACAAGATGTGCCCCATTTACCCTCAGCTTTTTATGCTGGTCCAAGCAGAAAGCCACAGGCTGGAGCTGTACAGGGGCTCAGAGCGGTCAGCTTCCTTTTCTAGGCCTCAGAGGTGGTAGATGCAGTTGTAGTATATATATTCTCTCCATTGGAAGCCTTTGGGAACTTCAGTTTATGAAGAGATCACAAATTGGGTTATCTTCTAATGTCTCCTCTCCCCAATCCCTATTCCTTGAGGGCCACCTTCACTGGGTTATTGCTAGTCTCTGGGAAGGCATTATAGATGCACCTGTGGGGAGGACAATGTCTCCCAGTACAGCTTCCCCCCATCTGGCTCATACATTCTTTCCACCCTCTATTCCACAATGTTTCCTAAGCCATGCAGGACAAGTTAGAAGGCTGTGTTGGTGTTGAGCACTTAGCAGCCTCTTATTTTCTGCTTTGATGAGTTTTGTATCTCCTCAATGTCTACCAACATCTCTCTGAAGAAGGTTCTATGGCCAGCATTGAGAATAGGATTCATATTTAATCCACCTCTTCCTCTGTAATATGTAATAGAGATAACTCATCTCATGTTAAGAACTCTGCTCTCTCTTCTTGTCATTCTTATCTTGGGTTTTGAAGGCCTTTTTAAACCTTGTGTTTCATCAACTACCAGTAGTGCAAAGAGTCCTGCAGGCCTGACCATAAGTCACTGCTTTACTACTGGAGAGCTGGTGACTTCATGTAACTTACCAACTTTTATCTGTTCCCTTTTATTTAAAAGAAGGGACATAGAGTATTTAATGAGACCAAGGACAGAAGCATCCAGCCCCAGTATCTGGCAGGATACGTTGCTTTCCCTTCTCAGAAAATCTGATCTATATCCTTCTCTAGGGTGATGACCCTCCTTCTTTATTCACCATCCCTATCTTCACTCCCTGCTTCTCTCTAAGAAGTCCCTGCTATCTCTCCCTTGGTCCTGCTGGGAGTAGGGTTGAATGCTCTCCATAGAACAGGCCAAATGCATTTATGCAGTGATCCCAAGAGCAGAGGACAGAGACTTAGTTGCTAAAGTTCCCTCTTTATATGGCCCCAGGACTTTCTTTTTAAAATATTTTTATTTATTTGAAGCAGAGAGACAGAGACAGAGACAGAGAGACAGAGAAAGGCCACACCAGGGCCTATAACTGTTGCGAACAAACTCCAAATGCATGCATCCCTTTGTGCAAATGGCTTTATATGAGTATTGGGGAATTGAACTTGAGTCATTAGGCTTTGCAGGCAAGCATCTTAACCACTGAACCATCTGCCCAACAATCCCCAGGACTTTCTTTACAGTCTCACATCATGTCACCAGGCCCCATGCAGGCTTTCAGGTCCACTAATCTAGGCTACAACTCTGCCTCTCTCAGTCCATTCCTCCAGGTCCCCTTTCCAACATGGTTGACTAATGTCTCAGCTGTTCCCATCCTATCATTCTTCAGATACCAACTGGCAATTTCTTAGTGTCTTAGGACATTTCTTTTTTGGTGCTCTAAGAAAATACCTAGACACGCTAGAGAGTCAAACACTGCATGTTCTCTCTCATATGCAGTTCCTAATCAGATTAAGCTTAAACTCTAAGATAACCTGTCAGGGGAGATGAAAGGCTGTGAAAGAGGTGGAAGGAATGAGGGGGTGTAGGGGAAAGGAACTTACACATCAAGCTAAATCAATAATAAATTGAATGCATAAAATCCTTACTTTCATACAGGTAGCTTGTAAGGAAGAAATGGGCCTCACCTGATAATAGGGGCCGTGAATAGTAGGGGAGGAAGCCTAACCCCATGAAAAATAGATCAGACCTGCTAGTCCCAGTCCCAGTAATGGGTTCCTTCTCACACTGAGCTGTTGATCAAAGTGACCTGCAAGGTCCCTAAAACAAGACAGGATTCTGTCAAAGCTCTTAAATACCCACCAAAGGTAAGATCCTATTGCTGAAGAAACCACAGAAAGTCATCAAACAACACCAAGAGACCCCACGGAATCCAAAATGGTAACAAGCCCCCAGAGGGTAGCAAGTGCAGTGATGGAAGGTGCTGCATACGCTGCCAGGGGAAATTGGTCAATGATACTTGGAGAAAGTGGAAACCACAGATATATAAAATGCAGACTGTTACCATAAGAAGGCTGAACACACTCTCCTCTGGAAGAGAACAGCGAGCCAAGAAGAGATCACTTGTGCAATAGAGACACAAAAACCCGGGGGGAGAGAGTAATCAACAGCTTTCAAATTGGCCAAGAAATCTACTCAGTGACTAGGAACCCTTAACTGGAAGTGGGACATAGCCCAAAACCTGATGGGAACCAAAAACCTGGGCTCCAAGGAGAAATTCCCATTACCAGAGAACTACAGAGAGGCAAATTCGAATAGAATCTTATCAAATTAGAAATGTGTATCTCATTTAATCTATACTGATCTCACTCTCCAAGGAGACTGTTTATATTTTGCAGAAGGCAATGAGAGAGCTGTGATCATGCCAACCCCACCAAAGAGCCACAGGCAGATGGATGACACCCCAGCAAGAGATGAACCTCCCCAGGCCTATCGTATCATATTGACCCTAAACGATACCCTTGAGAGAGTGACAGGGTAAATGAGAGACCTATAAGCACAGCCAATCATTCAACCTAGGATAAGTCTGTCAGGGGCGAAAGCTTTTGGGGGACTTTGGAGGCACACCCTGGCTTAGTCTTGTACGGCACCTGACAGCTTGCCACGAGGGGCTTAGCTTAATGAGTTTCAGGTGGTGATCTCAGTTGGCCGTTATGCACAGGTTCTTCCCATTAGTCCCCTGATTGGCCAGGAAGCTCTATATATACTGCCTCGTTCTCCGAAATAAAAGGCACACCTTCATCAACCCACAAGCTGTGTGTGTGTGTATTTATATGATCACTGTCCTCCGCGGGCGGCTGGGCAGTGATAAATGGTGGCCTGTACGGGGACTGAAAAACCCAGGAGCTGTACGGGGAGACGAAGACATGAAAAACATACGGGGACAAGAAAAACGGGGAACACATACGGGGAGATGAAAACCCAGGAGCCAAGTACAAGGAGATGAAAACCTGGGAAATTACATGAGAAACAGAAGGATCCATAAAAAAAAGAACCTAGGTAAGAAAAGTTTTACTGTCCGCTGTAAAAGTGAAAGTTGTGAAGCTTGCGGAGAGGGCAACAAGACAGAAGTTTTTATAAAACAGAGTGATTGTTATCATGGTAGAAGCGAGGAAATTAAAGTGCACTAAAATTGACGAAAATAGAGAATTAAAAATTCTCTGGAAGTGGTTATGAGAAGGTCCACTGAAAGTGGCTAAGAGGAAATGAGGCATGCCGAGAGAGCAACTGAGGTTCGCAGTGTAGCGATGAGAAAGTCACTCAGAGTGGCTGAGGTTCGCGGTACAGTGAGAAAGATGGGCCCGTATGGAGACGTTCCCGGGACTGCAGCCCGGGGAAGGGGGGACCGGACACGCTTTGCTCTGGTCCAAGTAAAAGTGGGAGCGATTTTGGTTTTAATGAGAATAATTCAAGATTGGTGGTATGTAAAAGTAGACTTCTTTTCTGCATGGCATAAAAGAAGGGAAGACGGAGGCCAGACAGCGCTCTGTGCATCCTGAGACTATGAGACAGATGGGCAGGTTAAGCAAAGAGTTCCACAGACGCCAAGGCCGAGAATAATACGAGATGGCCGCGAGCTATGGCGGGGAAGTCTTAGCTTCTCTCCTTTCCATGAGATGCAATCTGGAGGTCATTGTTTGTTATGGAAAACTGCTCATGTTTTCCTAAAGACTATAGAGCAGCATGTTCCTTGGTTTCTGGAGGAGACGTAAGGAACAGCGGGTAGGCAGCAGGTTCGTGATGGCACGCCAGGCCTGAGTGAGCTGGAGCGTGTGTGGTGGCGACTGTCCCGGCCACCCGGGCCCAGGCATTGCGTGCTGCCCCAAGGCAGTCCGGTCCCAAGGACTGCATGACCAGCCAGATACAAGGCGGCCAAGCAGGCAAGCAAATTAAACAAAGAACTCCAGGAACGCCCTGGCCAGGCCAGGACGAACTAACTAGCCTAGAAACTTGGAATTCCTTAGTTTTTTTTTCTTTTCTCTGAGATGCAAATTCAGACCTAAGCAACTGTCAAGGTCACAGGACCCAATGCTCAAGAGCGTTATACTTATGTCAGAAGGTCAAGCTTAGAGGTCTGAGAAATTTATAAGGCTTTCTATCTGTCTATACAGATGTAAAAGCAAGCTAAGCCTCTACTATTTCTCTAAATATATATGCAAAAGTGGTATTTTTCAGTCAGTCTGAAACGCAGGTTTCCACCTTGTTTAATGCAAGCACCCTGGGACTGTAAAAAACAATGGTCACTCAGGGCTCGCACCAGGGAATACAGCCTTTTGTTTATAGGAAAACCTGCAACTCAAAAAAATTAATTTTTGCCTTTATGATTTTGAGCTTTGCCTTTTTTGGTTATTGGTCTTTGTTGCCTATAGACTAAAGAATCCGATATGGCCATGAGGCCTTTCCCCAAGAGATGTTTGAGAAGGAAAGGTCCTGCAGGATGAATTCGGTTGACTTGATGTCAGACTCTTAAGTCTTGGAGGTCTGAGAGACTTAATTAAAATTTATAAGACTTTTTCTCTGTCTATGGATTTGAAATGGGTTGAAAATCTCTGATTTGGATTAAAAAATGTCTGCTAAAAAATCTTTGGTTTGGGTTATATATACAAAAGTGACATCTTTCAGTCAGTCAAAAAGACAGGTTCTTTCACCTTGCCAAAACTCCAGGTGCAAGCCCCTTGGGCTGACAATGGAATAACTTAAGCAAGGCCAAACCCCAGGGAGGGTTAGCCTCAGGGAGTACAGCCTTTTGTTTGAAGGGAAGGCCCTTCAGGCTAAATTCAATAGATTTTATTTCTGGTCGATTTGCAATTGATTTGGTTTCTGGTCAATTCATAAAATTTTTTCTTCTATAAAATCCTTGTAACACATGAGAGAGAGCGGAGACAGGAGGATGACAAAATGCTTAATTGGCTAATAAAATTTCCTCCTTCTGGGTTATTGACCATGCTTGAATATTAACTATGATACAGATTTGTCTTTCCAGGTTAATCTCGATAAGTTTTGAAAATTCTACCAATGGGAAAATTGCCATATGTATCCAAAAGTTTCAAGGTAACATTCTAAAATAAGTAAATATGAATGCAGCTTGTCTCAGAGATCATTATGTTTTGCATATACTGTTTTAAAATATGCAACATGAAATTATTAGCAGGAGATATACTATGGGTTGTCAGTTCTCCAAAAATAATATTTATAGAGGTGTTACATACGAGAAATGCCTATGATTTCTTTGAATTCTAAAATATAGTAAAGATAAATATGTGTTGGATGTCAATCTTCCTATAAAAGCAATTACTAAGGCTCATGGACTTAACAAAAGAAAGAGCATATACTTTTGTGCTCCACTGGCTTTTGACTATGGGACAAGAGCTCTTCCTAGTGCCAAAATCCCAGAAACAGACATATTTTCCAATACTTCTTCATAAGACTGTCTGGCCAACGGGTTTATGACGAATAAAAAGGAAAAAATATACAAGGAGAAATATATCTTCCTTGCGTTGCTAAAGTTCATGATTATATAGGTAAACTAAGTCAAAGAAAAAGACATAATGTTTCTTTTCTCATATATTGTTCAATGGTTAGAGACATTATCTGCTATAAGTACTATATATTTTCTGCTTGCTTATAAATTAAAAAGAAGGGGGAGAATGCCCCTAGAAAGTGTCTTTCTTAATTTTGGGACTTTTGCAAAAAGACTAGTCATGGCAAATTATAAAAGAAATTATTCTCTAGCTTAAGTTTTTATAAAACAGAGTACAGATGTTCTTTTTCTTGTGAAACCATACAGGCTAACACTGGACCTAATCACTCCAGTTATAGTTGTTGGTTCAATGACTAAATTGTTTGTGAATTAAGAAATGCACAAGAGGAACTCTTGGGGTACTCACCAAGACTAGCTATGTCTCTTTGTCAAGGACAAATTGAATTTTTGGGATGGAAATTGCTTATGGGTATTGATTTTCTAGGGTGAGGTTTGCATATCTAAAAGCATTGTGAGTTTTAAGGAGATGGGTCTATTTGTTTATGCTAATATTGGCAGGTGGTCATCATTGGACTTGTATAACTTGTAAGGTTTAATTTCAGTCATTGTGGTTTCTATATTCCTATTAGATAAGTGTGATGGAATAACTTAATTAAGCTAACAACATTGGTTGTCACAGGTTTTCCTTTTCAAAAATTTGGCAGGACACTGCTTTGCTTTCTTGCGGATGATCGCAGCGTTTCCATCTAAGATATTATTTCAACAATTGTCTTATTTTGTGTGCTTGAACTAACTCTTTAAGATTTCAGTTCCTGTGGACTTCGGTTCTCATATATCAATTGCAGTTCGTAAAAAGAGAGACTTTGGAATAGCTTCTGTCATTGCTGCGATAGCTGTTTCAGCTGTGGTGGCTAACTGTAAGGTCGGAATTCAGGCTGCACCCTGATCCTCTTCCCAACCCAGACTCAGTATCAACAAAGATCAAAGATAAAGACTTCCTCTCGTAAACAAGAAACAACACCTGGCCCGAGAGACTGTCCTTCCGAGAGACTGTCCTTCCGACCCCCTCCTGATCCTGAGAGCACGTGACCCCCTGAGCCCCGCACCCAACCTC
>PVHP010047768.1:0-12777 GCA_004024765.1 Zapus hudsonius | reverse complement strand
ATAGGGTTTTTATTGTTATTTTTGTTGGAAGTTCATCTTTTTTTTTTTTTTTTGGTCTATTTTTTAGGGAAGTGTGTGTCCGTGTGTGTGTGTGTGTGTGTGTGTGTGTGTGTGTGTGTGTGTGTGAGTGAGTGCAGTTGTGTGCATGCCACAGAGTATGTGTGGAGGTCAGAGGACAATCTCAGTTATCAGTCATCATTTTCTACCATGTTTGAGACAAGATCTCTCATTGTTGTGTTAGCCCAGTCAGCTGGTTTGTGAACTTCTGGGAGATTCTCCTGTCTCTTCCTCCCATATTTCCATAGTTGTCCTAAGATTACAGCCACTGGCACTACAGTGTCAAGTTTTTTTGTGGATTCTAGAGATCCATATTGAAGTAAACATGCTTGCCTGGCTAGTGCTTTAACACTGAGCCATATCCCCAGGCCCCACAACTCCATTTTTACGTATGGTTTAGTCATTGCCCATTTTTATGTTTAGTTTCTGTTGAGAAACCAATTGTTTGATATCTCATCCATGAATAAATTTGATAACTTCAGCTTTTAATATACTCTGTATTTAATAGTTCTTTTTTAAAAAATGCTGCAGTGTAGGTTTTCGGAATGAGAGCATTTATGTAACCATCTACCACCAGGTCACTGGGGATTGTTTTCTGCTGAGGGTGCTGAAAGAGCTGCCTTGTCCAATATGATGCCTTTTTTATATGGATGGCCAATATCTAGTAACTGGCCAGTACAGGCCCAGCTTCTGTCCATTCTGGGACAACTGCATGTGATCTTGCCAACTTTTGGAGTCTTGTCAGAAATCTTTCTTGTAATGGCATTACCAGCTCAGCTTTCCTCTCAGCCTAATTCTGCTGCTTTTTGTTCCTCAAGTTTAGATCCCCAGAGCACTACACAATAAACTTCCAGTTTGCTAATCTCCATCACAGAGTCTGCTTCCCAGGGGATATTACCTGCAACAATTCCCATTTAAATTTCCCTAATTTGAGTCTACCATCTGTTTCCTGCTGGGACCCTGACTAGCACAGGATTTTACATTTGTTACTTATCCTATAAATGTGGGTTTTTGATTCACAACAGAACTTTTTTGTTTGTTTTTTATATCCACCAGGGGATTTGGGCTTGTTCAGATTATGTAACTAGGGGTATGATTAGCTTGTTTTTAATTTTTTAAAATCTTTTTAGTATGTCACTTTCTCTCTGTCTTTCTCTTCTCTCTTCTTCTTCTTTCTGTCAATGGCCAATACATTTGTCTAGGGTTCACACATCAGTGGGCATGAGGTACTATGCAGACAAGGGACAGATGCAATATAGTTTAGCTTGGATTTGCACAAAAACTGTCACAGTTAACAAAGGTGCCCTGATAGGGTATGAAATTGACAAAGTAGCTTGTTTGTTGCTATGCTACAAAATACTGTGTCTTACATGACTATTTTGGAAGAATATGTCATGACTCTGCAGTTTGGATTCTGGCAATGTTCATAAACCCTGGACTCTTCTGGTTCTTGAGTTGACTTTGCCACCACCAAGAAATCATCATAGGAAGAAAGCAGGGTAAGTTCCCAAGGATCAGTGAAAAATTGGCTACTACTAACTTACTTGTACTCTGCAAATATATATATATATATATATATATATATATATATATATATATATATATATATATAGTAATCTGCAAATATATATATGGCAGAGTTTCCTTGAAAGAGAGGGACATTAAAGCAAAGGACTTGAAAACATGAGTCCAGAATTGAGACCACTTGGATTCAAACTCTCTTTTGTCCTTTAACCTACTCTCTGGGCTGAACTTAACTTGTCTTTTCTTCAGTTTTATCATTTGTCAAATAAAGAAAACAATAATATTTATCTGATAAAATAATTGTGAAAATCAAACAAGTTTATCTATATGAAATCCTTAGACTAGTTCCAGCTACATCTAGTATCATATTGCAATGACAATATCAGATTTTTGATTTGTCTTGTAGAATGTTGAAATTCTTATGCATTTACATGTGTCAGTATTTCCTTTTTGCTTATTTATTTTTCTTTAACTGATAGGCAGATAATACAAATGTGTCACATGTACATAATGGCAACATATTCAGCTCTAAAGAAAAATGAAATTCTGAAATTTGCAAGAAAATGGATGTATCTAGAAAGTATTATACTAATAAAATAACCCAGGCCAAGAAATACAAGCCTTGCATATTCTCTTTCATTGCTTTGAATTTTTAGATTTGTATGTAAGTTGGAATAAGTCAGTATACACTAGAAAGAAGTCATGAAGTGTTGGGGAGGAAGGGCTTAAGGGGAAAGGATAGGAGAAATGTAATCAGAAGGGTGGAATATTGGGTGTTGAAAAGTTAAAGTGGGGTCAGAGTAGATGAATGGTGGAGAGAGTACGGTGGAAGAGTTAACCCAAACTAAAGATTTGATGAAAAATCCACATAGGGAAACCCATTCATTTCCTTGTTACAATATACATTCTTTTTTTTTTAGTTGGTGAAAAAGAAGACTCAAAATTCATCAAACTGATGAGAATATGTGAAACAGTTCATGCCCTTCAAAGCTTAGGGAGTATCTTGGAAGAGCGGTTGGAAAGAATGTTAGAGCTATGGGATAGGAAGGAGTGCTTTGGGACACTATCTTCCAGGCATGAATTAGCCATTAATTCATAACCTCACAGTAGCAGTCATTTCCTTTATATGACCTGGAATTTTGAGCCCATCAACATTTCAACATGGATGATGCGGAAGGGGGGGGAGTCACCAAAATAGTAAAGGTTCTGTGTAAAATCATGGATTAGAAACAGCCCCAATGTGACCTGGACAAGGAGAAAACCAAAATAAGACCAAAAAAAAAAAAAAACCCTCTGTCCTAAAGAGGGAAACTGAAGATGATTTGGAGAAAACCACAAAGTGATTCTCCCCCACCCCCAGGCAAAAAAAAAAAAAGGAAAGGAAAAGCAGGAGAAGACATCTCACATTGGTGTCTGTAATGTACAGCTAGTTATGCCAGGCAGCTCTACACTGCACACTGAGTTCTCCAACACAAAGGAAACTGCTTGGGAATGAAGCCACTGTTGCTACTGTGTCCTGAGAATCCTTTTTCCTGGGCAGAGGCTAACACATATCTGTTTATCCCAGATAAGGCTCTGATGACAGACCAAAATATAATTGTTTCAAAACCACTTTTGTGAACCAATGAGCTTATTTGGGTTACTCACAGAGCAGGATGACCGATTTCTTACAGGAACATGGATGCCTCTGTGGCAGCTGCATCACCAAAAAGCCCACCAGAGCATGTGGCAGCTCACAAAATGAGCATCTCTTGAGAGCACACTGCACAACCTGCAGGCACTTGATCTGGTCTGAGAGTCTCTTCCCAAGCAGTTGTTTACCCCTTTATATATCTTTAGGGAGGAGTCTTGCAATCTTCTCCCTGAACTTGACTTCCTGAGCCTTCTGAGCTTCCTTTCTGCCCCCAGGAGAGAATGTTTCAATTGTTACACAGCATTGCTGAGTTTGCCTGCCTACAGTTGTTTACCAAGCCTATAACCTTGGGGAGTGGTTGTGTAAACTTTTAAGGTTCATTTTACCCACACTTGACCCTTGACTTCCCCCTCTTTTTAAGGAAGGAATATTTCAATCTAGAGGAATCTGCTATACAACATACTGAAAGACAGATCTGTACCTGTAAAGGCCCAGAAGACCACAGGCAAGAGCTAAAGAAATGGTTTGTATATTTGAAACTAACAGATGTCTGAGATCTGATGGGCCCATACATTGCCCCTTGAAGCCAGCCAGGTCTGCCAGTTAAAACCATCATGCCTGTCCTGTAGCAGCTTCACAGGCCCAGTCTTACAGTGTGAGTCCCACACAATGGCTTCGGTGCCACTGATTCCACCCTGACCTGAGAAAAGCAACCTATAGGTACCAGGAGAATTCACAGAAAACCAGGTAAAGGCATTCTGAAGCCATCTGCCGAGTGTCCCAGTGGCTCCCTGACAAAAGTCTACTTTAACTACCAGAACATTAATGGTCTCTGGAAACCAATCTCAAGAGGAGGTAGCCCAAGGAGTCTGGAGAAGAGGACACTGTCCAGTATAAAGCAGGCCATGGGGAAGATATCACATGGAACCTAAGTGTATTGAAAACTCTTAGCCAGAATCTACTAGCAGAACACAGGAAAACCTTTGCATGCAATTAGAGGGAGAGCAACACCCCCATACAATGCAATAAAATTTTCAGGTGGACAAGACTTTCACATAACTCCAGCCAGCACAAAGCCCTGTCTGAGGGAGCTCTAATCCCATTATATTCAGGGAGCTGGTTTGTATCAATTCCAAGGAGCAAGATTACTCAGGTCAGAGAATTGACAAGAAATTAATCACAGAACTCTCAATTGAACAACCCACTCACAGGTTTACTCTGGCTGACCTATGGAGGTAATGACAAACTGTAGTCTTAGGGAAGAAAGGACATTCACTCACATATAGGACCAGAACCTCACCTATTTCACCGATGATTTTGGTTGCTTTTAAAAAAATTGTTTCCTTTTAATTTATTTCTGTCATATTTTATTTATGTTATTGCTGTTTTGATGGAATTGGTTGTTCTTTTTTTTTCTTTTTCTCCTTTCCCTTCTTTCTCACATTCTTTTCAAGTTTACTATTTTTGTGGTTGTGGTTCCTGTTCTTTTTCACCATTAGAATAGTTGCTCTCAGTTGTAGATGTCAGTGTTCCAGCAGTCTAGACACTGAATTGCATATTGGTATCAATACCTAAATGTGTATACATTAAGAGTTAAGGTATTGGATCTAAAACTTCCATCCCACCAAAAATGCCTTTTGAGATTAAAAAAAAAAGATCATATTCATTTCCACATATGGCCAGACACAAGAAAGAAACAGGAAAATTATAGGACAAAAATCACCACAATCACTCCTAAACTCTCAACTCTCCCACAATGGGAATAGAAAACAAGATAAGTGAACTGTCAGAAAAAGAATTTAGAGTTCTACTTCTGAAAACAATCAATAATCATATATACACCTCAAATTGACAGAGGAGTGAGCAAAATAAATACAGCATTTTTCTTTCTGTTCTTATGTGTGTTCCCTAAGTATGATCTGTTCCAATTCCATTGAATTTTCTTTAAATATCATTATGTCATTTTTTCTTACTGATGAGTAGAATTCCATAATGTATACATACCAAAACTTTGATATCAATTTGTCCAGTGATGGGCATTTGGGTTGATTCCAATTTTTAATTATTATGAATTGAACCACTAAAAACATGGTTGAGCAGATGTTTCTGTGCTGAAGTGAGTAATCTTGAGGGTAGTTGCCCAGTAGAGGGATAGCTAGGTCTGTTGGTAGCTCTAATGCATCTTTTTCAGGAGCTTCCATGCTGCTTTCCATAGTGGTTGTGCAATTTTTCAATCCCACCAGAAGTGAATGAAGGTTCCTTTTTCTCCCCGAATCCTCGCCATCATCTATTATGGGTGGATTTTTTAATGATTGCCATTATGACTGGAGTAAGGTGGAATCTCATTGTTGTTTTGATTTGCTTGGTAAAAGCACATCTAACTGAAATTCTTTTCCCTTTTAGGAGTACATATCAGTATTGTAAGAACTGGAGGTGAGGTTTGGAAAAAATCTGCAGACATAGAGTGGATGTCCTATAGGGTTTTGGTTCCAAGAGCCTCCCACACCCAGACCATAGACACCAAAATCCTCAGATACTCAAAGACCTTATATAAAACATCATAATATTTGCCTAAAATGTAGGTATACTCTCTTAATTCTAATTTTAAAAGCAAGATGTTGAGTTTCTCCTTGGCTACGTCACATAAGACGTAATATTGAACAAAAATGTAATATTGAACAAAAATGTCAGGGTCTCAACTGCAGAAGACACCATAGGCTGACAACTCATGACATTGAGAGACTTGGCTGGGATCTGGAAGCAAGCCATTCCCCAGATGGTTAGCCCACTTAGTGCTAGAAAGCACTACATGAGCTGCCAGGGGAAATAGGCCAACAATGTTGGGAAAAAGCAGGGGACACTACTATAAAACAGCAATCATCATGACAAGATATACACCCCTATGCAATAGTGGCACTCAAGCTAGGTGGGTAATCAAGAGCTCTCTAATTGGCTAAGAGATCCATTCAGTGGCAAGGAACACATAGCTGGAACTGGGATCCAGGCTAAAGTCCTATGGAAATCAAGAATCTGGACTCCGAGGGGAAGTTTCCAGTAACCAAGGTCCAAAAGAGAGGCTACACACATTATAATTTTGCAAAATTGATAATGCTTATTCCATTTGACCTATGCTGAGATTACTCTCCATTGGAAAATCTGTTTTTATCTTTCAGAAGGCAGCAAAAACCATGGACAATCTAATCCTATAAAAAAGACCAGAAATGATAGCTGATTCCCAGGCAGGAGATGAACCACCCCTAACACATCAGCTAGGGACCAGGTGAAACCACAGAGGCAGTTGTGAGATGAGCAAGAGTGCTGCTTCCACAGTGAGCCCATCAACCTGAGCTAGGGGGAAGAAGATAAACACCGAGGATACTCAAAAAGTCTGAAAACAGAAATCCAGAAGCTGCTAAGATATCAACACTAAAGTAGACCTACAACTTAACCACTAGCAAGTCAAGAAATACTCATCCGTGCAATAGTGGCACTAAACCGAGGAGGGTAATCAATGGCTTAATGATTGGCTAAGAGATCCGCTTATTGACAAGGAAACCTTAACTGGAACTGGGATCCATAGCATAATCCTACGTGAGGAAGATCTCAGGATCCTAGGGAGAAATTCCCACTACCAGAAAGCAACAGAGAGGCTACACCCATTAGGAGCTAGCCAAAATAGCAATGTTGTCTCATTTAACCTATATTGATCTCACTCTCCGACACAGATTCTGTTTGTATTTTTTCAGAAGATATTTAGAGAGCCTGGGACAACCCAATTCCACCAACAAGATATTAGATGACGGCTGACATCCTGGCAGGAGACAAACCACACCTAGCCTTCACACGGAGACCAAATGAAGCCTATGAGAAAGTGACAAGACAAACAGGAGACCAATCATCACGGCAAGTCTGATAACCCATGAAAGGTTAATGGAAACAGACATCAACCATACCCAACACAACCCAAGGCAAAGATCCAGAGATACTAAAGATCTCAATAAAAAAGCAAACTCAAAACTCACCCACTATGACTCAGGGAACTGAGCAGAAGTGGGGGAGGAAAGAATGTAAGAGCCGTGGTGGGGGAGAATATCCATAGACATTGCCCCCCTCAGCAACAATACACAAGGGGGAAGAAAAAAAGAAACAATGAAAAACTGGCTACCTCTAGTGCAGTTCATAGTCCCCTATCCTGTGGACAGATCCATTATGAGCACCGAGGAAGGACCCCAGTGGGTAGTGGACAGAGAAAAGGGAAACGGGGACACATGCACAAGATTTGCTCATACAATGTATAAACTTATTCATAATAAAGATATTTTTAAATAATAATAAAATAAAAGAGAAAAAACTTACCCACCAAGTCACAGGGAACTTTGTGGAAGTAGGTGTGGAAATATTATAAGAGCCACCATGGGGGGAATATTCAAAGGCATTGACCCCCACCACCACCACCATGACTGAATGCTGCTCCCAAAACACATAAACCTCAATCCTATGGATCACACAAGCAATCCCATTGATAAGGGCCCTCAATGGAAAGAGGGCAGGGAGGAGAGAAATGGTGGTCCCTACACATGACTTGTTCATACAAAATTTTGACTTAATAAAAAACAGTCCATATATTTAGAGAGGACGATCATAGGCTAGGTTTCCTGGAAAGCAAAAATGAAGAGAAAGAATAGTCTGTAGAAGATCTCTTAGGGAGTAGCTGATGGTGTGAACACCTTTGGAGGAAGAGAAGGAATCTCAACAGGTAAAAGTGAGAACTTGGGTTACAGTGTCATCTCAACAGGCAACCAAATCAGTCCTATGGGGATAGATCTGGAGCCGATGGCCCTTTAGAGCTGTCCCAAGTTAGGGCAAAGGTGCAGAAGTGAGCAACCCTCTGAAAAAAATGTCTAAAGTGTTTTTGCAAGGTAGGTTTATGAATTTTCATTCCCAAGAGTTCTAGTTTAGTAACTCCAGAGTTGCACTGGCAATTAGTATTTGTCATGGCTATTCTTATTTAAATTTTTAGCCTTTATAGAGTGTTTTTAATTTGCATTTCCCTGGTGACTAGTTAGGCTGAGCATTTTTGTCACATACTAATTTGCCATCTGGATTTCTTATTTGATGAAATGCCTCTTCAAAATTGTCCACTTAAAATTGTATTGTCTTATTGTTGAATTATGAAAGTTCTTGGTATGCTGGGAATAAGTCCTTGATAATGTGCAGGAACATGATTTGCTGTGCATTCTCTTCCAGTTTTCCAATGTCTCTTCAAGAAGTGTGTATATGTATGCATCCAAGTGTTGATGCAATGATGCATATACTCATCTGTGGTGCCCCATGGAAGACAATATTGGATGTCCCATTCCATTGCTCTTACACCTGTTCACATAAGAGCTGGAGTCTCTTACTGACCCCATAGCTTGCTTTTCATAAAAAATTAGTTCTGTCAATGCCTGGATCTCTGCTCCAATATGGACTGGAGTTATCGGCATGCATGGCCATACTCAACTGTTTATATGCTTTCTGGAGATTTGAACCTTGAGGGGCTTCCCTCAGGTTCCCTCAGGCTCACATGCTTGGAGCAAGTACTGTTATGTTACCTGATGACCCATTTCCCCAACCCTCAAGAAATAATTTTAAGAATGTGATTGTGGTCTCAACTCAGTGCCTAGGTTTTGAGAGTGTGACTGAAAAGGAAGTACCAAGAGGGGGAAAAAAAGTAACATAAGGACATTCATCTCTTGCTTTTAGTCTCCTATTTGTGGTAGGTTGGATCCTGGATGGTCTTCACTCCTCCATATATATATATATATATTGGATTTGGCTATTCATGCCTCTGTTTAAAGCAGGGTCTCAAGGCAGCAGAAAATGACATCATATATAAAATGGAGAGGTGTGTATGGAACGCTTAAGGTAGAAACTTGAGCTTGCATAGAACTGTCCATGGTAGCTGTTGGTGAAATCACAGGTGGGTGAAATGGTGTGACATGGGGAATCAGAAGTCTGTGATAGGATGACACACTAAGTACAACCTGAAGAGCTGTGACCTGCGATTTCCTTGCATGAGGCATGCTTGCAGCCTTAGCTTTAGCTACTTAATGAGTTGACAGAATTTAATTGTTATGCTATGTAGTGTTGACAGAGCAGCAGTATCTTTATACTTGAGTCTCCTAGTAAAGCAGAATGGTAAAAAATTGGTGTGCAACCCCTAAAGATGTATGAAGACTTACCAAGGAGCTGAGAAGGGTGGTTTGCACCTAGAATAGCAGCACTTAGGAATTGGATACAGGAAGACCAGGAGTTCAATGTCATTTTTAGTTACATAGTGAGTTTAAGAGCAGCCTGGGTTATATGAAATCCTGTCTCAAACAATAACAGCAATGACAACAATATCAACAACAAAGACTTCCTAAAGTTGTATATTATTCTGCTTGGGATGGACTTCTCTGATAGTACACTGGGTTGTTTAAACAATAGAAATTATTGTCTCATAGCCCTAGCAGTTAGAAGTGTAGGATCAAAGTACTGGCTAGGCTGCTGTATGCTGTTCCTTGGCTTTCAGATATACCTTCTGAATATGACCTCATGAGATATTTTTTACAAACATGTATACTCCTCCCATCTCTGCCTTTTCTCCTTTTGCTGTAATTCAGGTGTCAAGCTCTACCTTAAAACCTCATTCAACCAGAATCATCCCTATGAAGATCCTATCTTCAAATATGGTTACATTGTGGACTGAGGCTTTAACATAAGGATTTTGAAGGGATACATTTCAGGCCATATAGTTTATGTTCAAATAGTTTTATGAAGATCAATTTCTAGACTCAACTCTGATATTTGTGAAAAGTTCTCACTTTATATAGTTATGAGTATTTGTCTTTCCATTTAACCTTTCATAGCTGATAATTTCAAATTTTATAGCACACAGGCTTGTCTCCTACCCTTACCAAATTTTTATTATGTTCAATGTCCCAAAATAATTAGTCCTTAGACAGTTAGACACAACTTTCCCTTTCCAAAGTACTGTAAGCATGCTATTTAATTTCTTTTTTTCCCCAATGTACAAATTTCCCTGAAGGAATAACTCAGGAATTGAAGTAAAATTATGAGTATCTTGGCTCAGGTTGGCATATTCTGGACTTAGTTATATATTTAGAGTAGAGAAGTAGAAGTGAAAACAAATTTCCTTTTATGATTTCCAGGGGGGTGGAATAGGCCAAATATTTTCAGATTATATACATTATTTATGATGGAGAGTCCCCAAAAGAAAAGGGAGTGTTGAGAAGTGACAATGTCACGGTTTCTTGGACCAGATGACAATTTATAATAAGAGTTCATACTCTGTCTTTCTTAGAATATGAATACTCAAATACTCTATATTCTATATCAAGATTTCACTGAGCGCATTTCTTCTGAACTTTTAACAATCTCATTTATGAGAAATTTCATTTACCCCCTGTCTTAGTATCTATTTTTATCTCCATTGCTGAACTGCATGTTTAATTAATATAGGGAAAATATTTGTGAAAGCATAGCAATATTTCAATATTTTCATTTTCCA
This sequence comes from Zapus hudsonius, assembly GCA_004024765.1. Lineage (NCBI taxonomy): Eukaryota > Metazoa > Chordata > Mammalia > Rodentia > Dipodidae > Zapus > Zapus hudsonius. The sequence goes on along the minus strand of PVHP010047768.1, from coordinate 2,008 downwards.
ACCTTTCCTTTGTGTGCAACATTAAACAAGATGCCTCTAAGTGGAAGAATAACAGGAACAAAGTCCTATTTAACATATTTTAGTACAGGAGAAAGTGAATAATTGAATTGACAGGATGACAAATCTCTTTCCAAACCAAAAACTTTCCAATTCTTTGTTTTCAAGTAATTTGAAGGATGACTTAATAAAATTATCAACTGGTATATCATTAAAGATGCTTTCTGAACTTTGGGGTTTGGCATATAATTTGGATTGGAGTGATGTCTCAAAATAAAATTATTTCTATTTTTTGTCAGATAAGTAAGGTTCCTAAATTCTTACATCTATCACCATATTACAAATTTATTGTAAATTTAAAAAATACCAAGTATAACCTTTGGGGTTCTCGCTTAGCAGTAGAATAACCACTAGTAAGTTACCTGTGGTTCGGTAAACCACACATCCATGCTAATACTAGCTATTCTAATTAAGCTCTCCCTCTCCCCCTTCTCTCTCACACACACAAATAAAAGAAGTGGAACTAGTTGGGCAGTTGGGAAGAAGGAGTTCATTGAGAACAGAAGGGGACCAAGAGAATGTAATGGCTGGGTGAGTATGATAAAAAAAATTGCATACACATATAAACATTGTCAAAATATAAATAAAAAACCACATTGTCATTTAATTCAATTTTTGCATGAACATAATAGTGTTTAAATACCCAAGATAGGATGCTATGACATTATTGGGTGATGGAATCATATGGTATTAATATCATATGTGCAGCCCATTGTTGACCAACTGTCATGTGGCACATAATTGTGTACATTTAATTACTAAAGTTACAATGTCTTATGTGGACATGTTTTTAGGCTCCAAAGTCCTTGGGATTTACATTCAGATAAAAAGCTAGACTCACATCAAATGACCAGGTTTTGTGATGTTGAGCTATAGGGTTTGATTTTAAATACCACTGAGAGAATCAACAGTAATCAATGACTTTATGCTTGTCTCACAAGTGCTGGTTCTTTGTTTTTAAACACAAATTGAATGAGGGTTTCTACTGTGATTTTTATCACTATGTTTGGGGAGATTTCTGACTAACCTGATTTAGAATGTGAATATGATATACCACCTCCTCTGTTCATACAGAGGATCAAAAATGGGAACGAGATAGAGGAAATATAGGGATTCAACCCAGCTCTTCTAAATATGTGACTTCAGGTAAATTACTTTAGGAATTAGGGCTTTTCTTGTTTGTGTGTGTGTGTGCAGTGTTGGGGATAGAAGCCAGCACCTTGAGCACGACAGGCAAGGACCCTTTCTCAGGGCTGAATTTGGATTTAATATTTTTATTCACCCAAAGTATATTTGTCTTGCTTATGTATCAATGTAAATCCTAGAAGAGAACCCTTGACCATTTTAAAATTCTTTTGTTTTACAAATAGCATATACACAAAGGCATAGAAAGCAAGGTAAAAGAAAGAAAGAAAGATAGATAGATAGATAGATAGATAGATAGATAGATAGATAGATAGATACATAGATACATACATACATACATACATACATACATACATAGAAACAATTACATCTTACATGGGAGAATGAAACAGCCTGTGGTGGTTTGAATGTGAAATGTCCCTCAAAGCCTCACATTTTTGTCACTAAACATTATATTTAATCTCCAGCTGGTGGAGCTTTTGGTAGATGGATTTGTGTTACTGGGGACAAGCTTTGAGGTTTATTACTCAAGCCCCACTGGGAGTTTGTAGCTCATTTTTCCTGCATATTTTTTTCTTTTTTTTTCTTTATTGTTCATAATGAGTTACATTGTTTAGTGGGCGAACCATGAGTTATCCCCAATTCCCCGTTGCCCCCCTTCCCCCTCCCCAGTCAGCTGGATATCCTCCTCCATGGGCTGTCTGTATCAGTCTTTGTAGTAGGGGACCATGAATAGCTCATTCTTAAGCCGGGCTGGCTCTCATGTCTCAAGTGTGTAGTTACTGAGGGTTGCCAGGTCTCTGCT
>PVHP010047767.1:0-12788 GCA_004024765.1 Zapus hudsonius | reverse complement strand
AAATATTTATTTAGGAGAAAGAGAGAGACAGAGACAGGGAGAGAAGAGAGAGAGAGAGAGAAAGAGAGAGAGAATGAATCCAAAGTCAAATCAAATTGTCACCTTTAAGGTCCAATTCATTTTTGGGAGGAAGAGCACTTTATTTAAAAATATTTATTTAGGAGAAAGAGAGAGACAGAGACAGGGAGAGAAGAGAGAGAGAGAGACAGACAGAAAACAGAGAGAGAGAGAGAGAGAGAGAGAGAGAGAGAGAGAGAGAGAGAGAGAGAGAGAGAGGGAATGTACATGGGTGAACCAGAGCTTTACCACTTTGTGCAGCTGGGCAATCAAACTCAGGCTTTGGAAACAACCACCTTTAGCCGCTGAGCCATCTCCCCAGCACCATGTTAAAGAGGTGGGAGGTACTCTCTCAGATGCATATTTGTTATACCTGGTCAATAACTTTAGTCTGTAATATTATGACTTATGATTTTAAGGAAATGTTATCTGGTCTTTGTGTTACTTTTACATTTCTATGACACCTGACAGAAATACCTTAAAGGAGGGAAGCTTTGCTTTGGCTCACAGTTCCAGCAGGATCCCTGCCCCTTGTGCAGGGAAGATGTGGGACATCAACTCCTCGTGGCAGTGGGAACACAGCACAGCTACCCACATTGCAGCAAACAGGAAGTAGAGAACGGAGTCAGAACACTGAGACCGTAGAGCCCTTAAAGGCCCATTCCTAGTGAAGGACCTTTGTCATTCATGCCCCATCTAAAGGCTCCACAGCCTTTCAAAGAGCATCACAGCCCAGGGACCCAGTGTTCCAAACAGAAGCCTGTTGGAGAATATGTGCAGATCAAAATCCTAACAAGTTTTCGTCCCCAATTCATAGCACACAGATCCTAAAACTCTTGTAATTCTCTAGCCACAGAGGTAGTACATGATCTTTCATTCTAATGGCTTCTACTGGCTTCTCACCCTGTTTCCTCACACAGCTTCTGATCCCTGGGAATTTCATGTTATATTCTTAAAAATATCCTTCATGACACACTGACAGTAGTGAGTAAAGTGTTCCCCTGAGGTCAGAGAGCCACTGCAGCAGAAGGCAGGACCTGGTTTGTAGCTGGCTGGCCTGAAACACCAAGGCACACTTGTTGACAGGCATCGGTGGTGGGGTCAGTCTTGTGGACTGAACTGAGCTGGTGGGTTGAATTAAATCACAGAACACCTAGCTGGTGGCAGAGAAACAGCTAGTGGGGTCACATGAGTGCTCTGTGCTGAGCATAGAAGAAAATACCATGTTCCTTTCCTAGGATACGTTTTTCAGTGACACAAGATGCTCTCCTGGCTGCATTCAATAAGAACTGTCCGTCCCAATGGAAGGATCTTAATGGTCATCATTGATGGCATGATAATAGACAGAAGAAGGAGAATTTTGGTTACGGTTCAAAGGTGAAACAGACGCTTTTGCTGACCCTAAAATCATATCACACTAAAGATTCATATAAAAAGTCTCACATGTGGATCTGAGCTGAGTGAGGCAAATTGATCCCCTCAGACCTGTTTTTTTTTTTTTTTACACACAGTGTACTGCAATGCAGCCAGGCGTACATACACTCTATAGATGTCCTTCAAAAACAATAGCTGAGTAATGGCTGTAGGAAATGCAAGATCTACAAATCCCAAAATATTTATCAACTGGCACTTTATGGAAAAAGTTAGCCAATTTCTCTAAGTCTCGAGTCTCACATCTGCATCCTGTTTAAGTAAACTGATAATCAGGTGACATATTTCCTTATATCATGAAGACACTTAGCTCCAGCACATCCTACTACCATGAAAACAAAAGACAACTATGACAAGCACAGTAAGATTTATCCCACAAACACTGTGGGTCTTCTCTTTTCCCTGTACCATGTGCTTCCAGAACTGCTGTGTTAAAGACGGCCAACGTGCATACCAACAGCCGACCAGTCACATAAGCTTGTCCCGCTTGCTCATTTAAGAAAATCACAACTATTACAAGTGTAGCTTTGGAAGTACAGGGCTTGGCTCAGACAGTAAGATTTTCAATGTCACATAAATGAAACCTGAAGTCTACAGAAAAATGCATCTTGAAGAAAGACCATTCTGTGTACAAAGTAGGGGGAAAACACACCTATTAATATTCATAAAACAATTTTTGCCATCAAAAGCACATTGTTACATGCTTGATAGATTATACAAATGAATTTTCCTTCTGAACAAGTATCAAAAGAAGCCGAGGCACTTATATTCATAGGGTGTTTTTGTTGTTTTGTTTAGTGGTGTGAGATCCTCCAAGCTGCTAATTCAACCACTTTTATGGGGAACACGACTGGCAGTTAGCGGCCTCTGACCTCAGAGTTTTAACAGAGGAATGTGCCACAGAGTTAAACAAAAGAAAAGTACATTTCAGAAGGGAGACTTACACATAAAAGAAACATAAAAACAGCAGGAAGCAAGACTGTCATAATTAGTTGGAAAAATAATTTCTCTTCAAGCAATGTGGGGCGTTTGATTTCTGACAAATAACCATAATGTGTGACTGAAACGCCTGACCAAGAGGGCCTTAAAATGCTGACACTTTAAAATTAGTCCCACTTTCTATTAAATATTGATGTGCCGAGAGTTGTATACTTTTTAGAACTTTTCTTCAGTTGCTATGAAAGGAGAAAAATAGATGTGAAGCAGGCGGGGTTTGGGGGAGGTAGAGAGCTGAAAACGATCTTGAAAATAGTCTTGTGTATAAAGAGAAACAGGAGGACACCCACCACCAGCATGGGCACTTGTTAACATGAAGCAACAGGGTGGTTATTTAGGGAAATCGATCTGAAGAAAGAAGGGAATATGATGTGCCAGTTAATATTGGATCACCCAGGCTTGATTCTCAAGGAATCTTGGCCACACCATCACTGTTCAAAATAGGCCTCATTCATTGAGCTCAATGAGTGGATGTGGCTCCAGGTGGAGATCACTCTGTTATCAGGGACTGTGTCATTGAAGGAGATCACTGTGTTATCAGGGACTGTGTTACTGAGAAAGATCACTGTGTTGCCTGGGTTTGTGTTACCAGAGGAGATCACTCTGTTATCAGGGACTGTGTTACAGGGGGAGATCACTGTGTTATCAGGGTTTGTGTTACTGGAGGAGATCACTGTGTTATCAGGGACTCTATCACTGGAGAAGATCACTCTGTTCTCAGGGACTGTGTTACTGGGGAGACCATTCTCAGTGCTGTAAGATTATCACCTCCCTGGCCTTTACTAAGCAGATTCGAACAGCACCCCACTCAAGCTGTAACAACTTTTTGACAAATGTCCCCTGAGGGATGTGATACCTGCCATCTGAGAACTACATGCTTTAAAGATCTCTATGAAAGGATTTGGGGAAGTCATAAATAACTAGCTGAGGTTGGGAGGAAATGAACTCTGATATAAAATTCCATAGAGGCATGCAAAATCAATGAATGAGTGAAGGGACTCATGGGAACTCTTTGAAGGGGTTTCTATGGTTGCCTGAGGGGAACATTGGTGGTGATCTTCAGTGCCTGCTGCAGAGAGAAGAACAATTCAAAGGCAAGCAGGGCTGTGTGACTTTTAGCTCAAGGACTGGACTTGGGTTCCACGGAAGAAAGACTCTCATCCATTTACATCTCAAGCCAGTCCACACCTTAGACTTCCTCTTATGTGAAAGAAACTCTTCTCTCAGGAGCTTTCCAACAAAAACCAAACCAGGATAAGTAGTTTTTTGTGGTCACTACCCACCATGATAACTCAGAGTGACAAATTATAATCCTTGAATAGATTTGGTAATCCCGATGGGGGTCTTCCTCTATCTGACATGCCCTTCATGCCACTGGGTATTGTGGAAGCATATGAGCAGTAAGCTGGAGTAACAAAAAGTCCCTCAAAGACCTTCTCCAGTGGGTTTCAAGTTAATATGCGTGCATGATGCAGAGCTCCTGAAACCTCTGAATTATAAAAGCCATTATTAAATCTGTTTTCATGTGCAATCTGTTACTGACATTTCTAAATAAAAATAATTTAAATATCTGAAGTATAAACATTATCAATATTAAGATATAAATGACTACATTTAGAGCTCCTAAATAAAAGACTGCATTAGGGGGCTGTGACAACAGTAAGGATCAATTTGTACATGTGGTCATTAATCAGCATCTCCTAATCGGGTTTAATTGGACTACTGCTCATTAGAGTTATAAACCAACACTCTTGTTTAATTGTGATAATTCAATATCTGGGCTTTTATGGTACAATGAACAAATTAATAGTTAAAGATAATTTTGGTCTTAAAATATCATGTAAAAATTCTACATTAATGATGTGTTCATACAGAATGTGTTTTGTGATGACTCCTTAAAAAAGCACTCATTTTTTTTCTTTCTCTTAATAACTACAAAGCAAGCTTCAGACTTCATGAAGCTTGTGAATGAATGCCCAGTAAAAGGTTCCTGTACCCCTGCTTCTTCCTGCTACTTCTCCCTGTTTCACAAAGGGGTCAATAAAGACAGAATTACAACCTCTTTACTACGCCAGTCCATGGGGAATTTTCCGTCATTTTCTGTGTGCTTATGTTTGTACAAATGCACACGTGTGCACACACATGTGGAAGCTAGAAAACAACTTGGGGTCATCCATTGTTTTTTGAGAGAGAGTTTCCCATGAGTCTGGGCCAGTGAGCTCCCAGGACACTCAAGTCCCCAGCACTGGAAATGCAAGCATGTGCTTCGACATCTGGCGTTTGTATACGGGGCTGAGGATTAAACTCAGTCCAAACCTGTCTGTCTGCCCTTCTCTTTCTTTGTTGAGACTAACGCTTGCTATGTAGCCTAAACTAACCTGGAAAATGCAATCACCCTGCCTCAGCCTCCTGAGTGCTAGGATTATAGACCTGTGTCTCCATGCCTGGTTCACTATATGGCTTTTAAGAACCTGTACACTGAATTCTTTCATGCCTTAGCTATCAGCCCCTAAATGCAGGATGATTTTTTTAACTTGTATTCTCAATATTGGGTTATTCTAATTAAAGACAAATAAGTTTTCAAGAAAACAGCACTAAAAGGAAGAAACGCCAAGTGCTGGAGGATGTCTAACATATCAGAACCAGCATGCAGGCTGGACTCAGAGAAACAAGGGTTCCAATCCCACCTCCCACAACTAGTTGCACTAGATGTCTGATGCGCCATAAGATGGGAATATGACTTGTAACTTACAGGATTATAATCAAGAATTTTAAATATGTGTAACAGTCCTTCTCTTCCTCTCTATGTGAAATATTGATGGTTTTATAGCCACAGCAATTAAAAAGTAACTGTTGAGATAAAGGAGCTTGCATACACATGACCTAGCACAGAATTTAATCTGGTGATTACCGGTGTGAGCAGCATTGAATGAGACTATTAGTGTCTTCCTACAGGTGAACTCTGGTCATCATTGGTGTGAGCCATGAGATATGAGACTGTTAGTGGCTTCCTACCCATGAACTCTTTGCTTGCCATCCTCTGGAAATGATGCCTTGTCTGAACTGTCTGGGCACCATCTAAGAGGGATCTCATTTCCTGCCTGCTGGTGGATAGCCCAGTTTGCACCTCACTCTGAACATTCACATATAATCCAGCTCACCTTATTTCCTCCACCACTCCATGATATACGTGCCTTTTTTCAAGCTTTGATTTAAAAAAAAGAACTATATGAGGCTTGGAACCTGTGCAGATGGTACCCACAATGGTACATGTGCAAATCTGCACTTGTACTCAGGCACCTCTGGGTTCCAAAGACATGAGCTTTTCTCTTTTCTGAGTGTGACTACAGCATCTCTGCTAGAGAAATACTTTGTATTTACACGTTGCTATTCACTCCATCAATGCAAATCCCTATATAGTGACTCCTCCCAATACGCCAGACTCAAGGGTGAAATGTGCTAAAAAAAAAAACAAGATCCATAGAGCTTATACTCTGGCTTCACTATCCTACCCACCCACTCTCCCACTACCTTCTTCATAAGCTTTTGCTATCATTAGGGATGTCTACTGGAGTCAGTGTGTGGACGGTAGCTGCTGAGACATGAAAGCTTGTTTACACTCCAAAAGCACTTGAAGAACTTCATGATGACCAGACCAAGACTAAATCTTTGTAATCTTAAATACTAAGCTTATCCTCACCAAACTCCCTCCTCCAACCTGAGCAGAAGCAGCTAACCAAGTAAGCTTAGTGTGGTGGTTTGGATTCAGGTATCCCCCATAAAATCATGTATTCTGAATGTATGGTCCCCAGCTGGTGGCAATTTGGGAGCTGGAGTCCTGCTGAAGGAAGTGTGTTGCTGGGGGAAGGCTTAGGGGTGTGATAACCAGTTCCCCCTTGATAGACTGGGGCTCACGTTCCTGCTGCTGTTTTCCATCTGATGTTGGCAAAGAGGTGACGCCCAGCCTCTGCTCATGCCATTCCTTTCCTGGTCATTATGAAGCTTCCTCGAGACTGTAAGCCAAAGCAAAAAACTCTCCTCCCATCAGCCAGTTGAGTGCTTTATGCCAGCAATAAGAAGGTAATTGCAACACTTAATAAAGAGAGAAATAGGACCTTCAGAATACCAGGTGAGACTATGCCTAGAGTCTGGCAATGTCCAAAGCTTCAAAAGGATCCGATAGAAGCAGGTCCTTTTGTTAGGCTGGCCTGAAGAGAGGCAGCCCTGTGTGTATGCCTGTTCATGACTGGGATGGAGAAGAGTGCAGGTTTCAAACGGTAAGCAGCTTCCTCAAGGCTTGGCATTTGCATGCAAAGAAGCCCAACTCCTAAAATGTTGATACGCATCCTGGGGGCAGTGGAAACTGAGGCAGAAATTAAGTTACTGAAAGAACAGCTTCCTCAAGGCTTGGCATTTGCATGCAAAGAAGCCCAACTCCTAAAATGTTGATACGCATCCTGGGGGCAGTGGAAACTGAGGCAGAAATTAAGTTACTGAAAGAAAGGAAAGCAGCGCTGCTGCTGCAGTCTTGCTTTGAAAGTTAATTTAGAGTTTGCATAAATAATTTGGCATATTCATTTGTATTTTCTCTTTCTTTACCTTGTCCTTCTGGAGTTTCACCAAAGGGATTCACTTCCACCTGAGTGGCGTCAATTTTCAGGAAGAGATTATAGAGCTTCTTAATTTGATCCGCAGCCTAAACGTGACCAAGTAAAACGGAATTATACCAAAGCAGTAAAGGAAAACTTATTGTGTTCCATTAATGAAACCTTAAAAAGAGCAAATTATGTCTTCATTTTCAGCTGGGTTTTCTGAAGGGAAAAATAGAAAAGGATAATTATTTTAATTTCCACAGCTATTCATTAAAAGGAATTGCTCAACTTTCCTCTAGACACCAGAAGATGCCATTATCAAGAAAACAAAATATTTTCAGTACAGCTTAAAAGCGTTATTAATCTTTCTGTGAATTATCATGTCCCTATTAGTCCTTCAGACTGCAACATGAGCTACAATCACTAACACAAGCACGCCCCATAAGTAAAAGGTAAACATGATTTTGAAGTTTATAATGATGAGATTTTCATTATTATGCTTGAATAAAACAGTTATTATATTCATCAATCCAAGCCCATAAGCTGCAAAACAACAATTACTGAGTGTCTAACAAAAATTGTTGTGAGACAGGATGATGAAGTCCAGAGCTGGGCAGTTCTGGAATGGTACACATCGAGCCAAGAGCAGGTTATCCAAACTCCCTAACCTTGTGCCCCTGGCTTCACTTTTGTCATGCTTCAAATCTTCTCATTCTTCCCTTTGCGTGCGGGGTGTGAATGCATGTGTGCATGCCTGTGGAGGCGTGTGCACACCTGTGGAGGTGTGTGCATACCTGTGGAGGGCAGAGGGCCACAGCAGATGTCTTCTTCCACTGCTCTCAACCTTATTTGTTGAGACAGTCTGTCACTTGGATCCAGAGCTCACCAATGTGACCAGTTTAGTTAGTTAGCCTACCTCAGAGATCTGCCTTCCAAACACTGGGGTTACAAATAGGAGGCTATACCATGCTTCCCCGACATTTACCTGGTTGCTGGGGATCAGCAAGCTTTATCTATTGAGCCATCTTCCCAGCCTCCATTCATTCTTTTTGACCAAAATTTATTTATCCACTGCCTGTGTAGCGATGGGCTGGCTCATGTTGTTTGAGGCATGGGATGCTACATGCTTGGGTGAGGACACCCACCGAAGAGTTCGTGTTTACAATGCTCGGGGAGAGAAGGGACCCATGGCTTCATATGGGACAGCACCCTCATTTGGGGTACTGTTTTATTTTTCATGGTCACCTCCCACCCATGTCAGCCCTACAGAATATGCAGTCAGGTCCAAGTTGACAAGTCCCCTTCACACCTTTCTACATGTGCTCACTCCTATAGGCTGAGTTTCAAGGTTGCTAGACCAATGGGCTTCCAGTTCTCTTCTGCCAAGGGGAAATGATGGTGGAAAAAAATCCAGGACATTTATAAATCTTCAGATTGCAACTTCCCAGTTCTTGCAGTACTGGTCTAACAACCTTTCTAGATATACATTCCTACTAGGATCAATCCTAAGAGTGGACCCCAATTTCACTAAAGGATTTTTGCAATTTCTTTCTTAATATATTTTATGTCCATTTGTAAATGTCCTTTAATCCTAATTGCAATCTGATATATATGAATGAAGACATAAGTAGTAAGGCTTCAATTTGTGTGTGTGTGTGTGTGTGTGTGTGTGTGTGTGTGTGTGTGTGTGTGAGTGACAAGGTCTCATGGTGTATCCCAGCATAGCTCTAAACTTGTTGTGCAGCCCAAGCTGGCCTCAAACTCAAGAATCTCCTGTCTCAGTCGCCCCACCCGCCAGTGGCTTACCTACATTCAACATCACCCCAGACCAAGACTACATCTTTGTAATATTAAATATTAAGCTTATCCATAATAAAAGAGACCCACACTGAAACTATGTGTGAACTACCTGTTCTCATTTGCTAGGTGGCCAGGTAACATACCCACATAGATAGCACACACTACAGAAGGATGCCAGGATGCTATGACTTTATTCCCCAGTCACAGGGCCTCAGTTTCTCTGAAGCAGACACCAATGGCTTGATAAATCAACTTAAAATAAAATGACAATGAACCTCGAATACTTGTTAGCTCATCTTCCTTCCCTAGGTAACTCATGTAAACTAGTGCTTCAGGCAACGGAAAACATAATCATGCCATTTAAGAGCTATAAACGACTCTCTAATTTTCTAAGATGTAGGCTGCAGAGGTGTTTCAATATGTACTTAATAGCAGTACTACCTCTCTAGAACTTCCTACTGCATTCACCTTCCGAGTTTGCAAACCATGGGGTGAGCAGCTTAGGCCCAACCTAGGTTTACTCCTGCCAGGATCTGCTGCCTGTTGAGGTTTCCCTGGGAAACTCTTCAAGGTAGACAGCCTGGATGTTTTGCTTGTTTTGTGTTTACTTACTCCTGCAGATGACAAATGTTTCTTGAGGACATACTATAAGAGAACAAGCACTCTGTCGGTTGCTGGAACTGTAGAAGCGTGCATGATGGTGAAGAGCCTGCTCTGAACCAGCCTGGGTTCCTTTTGTGTAAACATGTGGGTTTGGGTTTGATGTCTCATTCCCTGCTATCCTTCTCAGCTGACTATAGTCACTAATGTACTTCTAGAGAAAGAACTTTTTAAAAAGGCAGAAAGAGGTTAGTGCAGCTCCCTGGGCCATGTCACTGGGGCAGATCTTTTAGTCGAGCCATAAGGTGTAAAGTCAGTTGGAGTTCTAGCTGTTTGAGCTTGCTGGCTATTGGAGCTTGCTGGTGTAGGTTTTCCCCTCTGTACTATGCTGAGATGGAGTGAGCCAGCTTATCCACCACTGATGGAACTTCCTCTGAATTCCATAAGCCTGGAATGAGCCTTTTCCTCCCATAGGGTGCTTCTGGCTGGTGTTTGTCCAGCAATTTGAAGGTAACCACAACAGAATATTATTAAAGTAGTATACTTTAAACTGTTCTGAGTGAAATACTGCCTTTATGTGATCAGTACTCACTTCAAATGCATGTTAGGAACAAGATCAACTGGTCAAATGATAATTCTCTTTTTTTGTTTGCTTGTAGTGCTTAGGACTGAATCTAAGATTTTGCATACACTTTACCACTGAGCTACATCCCCAGTCTCCAAACCTATCTTTTTACAGTGGTGGAATAAATGTTTTCACTTAGCATCACACTCAATCCTCAGAGTATCTCTCTCAGTTAGTGGTCCCTATCCCCAGTTTACAGGTGAGGAAACTGAATTTTAAATGGACTGATTACGCATGTGCCCAGCGGTAGCACCAGCAGTGCTTCCAAAACAACATATAACTAAATAGAAACAGGGCTGGGGATGCGGCTCAGGTATTAGAGTGCTTGCCTAGCATGCAGAAGTCCTGGGTCTGATCCTCAGCATCACATAAACTGGGTGTGCTGGGGCATGCCTGTAATCCCAGCACTGAAGTGGAAACACGATCAGTAGTTCAAGGTCATCCTCTGCTACCTACCAAATTCAAAATCAGCTTGAGCTACATGAGACCATCTCAACAACAACAAATAAGTCATCAAGCAGCGAAAAGTACATGTGTACACACCCAACACACACAAACCTCCAGACAGACATATATCTGTAAGTGCGTGCATATTCATGTCGTCAACATTCTCCCCTGGAATAGGAGAAAATACTTTTTTAACATAAATAACTAGGGATATGAAAATACAATCAATTTATTCCCCTGTAATCAGAAATATCAGAGGCAATTAAACAAGTCCCCCAAGACTTTCTGAAACAAATCGTACACACTCCCCTAATGGCTTATGTACCTGGTTTTTCAAATGCCCGAGGAAGCCCAGGTTTTCTGCCATCCGCTGAGCTTGGCTGTCTTTTATCCCTTCAAAAATATCAATCTGCTCCTAGTAAAAATATATCAAATGAACAAAATTCAGACAAGTGAAAAGATTTACAAGCTCAAGAAGAATGCTTAGTGTTTATCTGGAAAGGAACAATTAGAGTGTACACCTCTCCGCAAGGCTTGGGCAGAGCTACTGAGGCTGCCTATAGGGTATGTTTTAATTAGCAGACTATCCAATGAAACAGCCTTTCCAAAAACTATATGATTCTTCAAGGTGGCATGCTGACAAGACAAGCTGATGCCAGTTTTCACTTTTAATTACTATCCAGATGGCAGTGATGGATATTTAGTCCATTAAGTCCTATGACATCTTTTGGAAGGCATCCAAAGGTTTGCTTACGAACACTGCTGTTGAGTTTGGAGATATGACACCGAGGTGAACTATTACCTTACAACTTAAGCTCTTTATTAATGATGAAAACTTGTCACAGTACCTTATTCGACCATGTGCTGTTCTCTCAAAAACAATAAATGCTGTCCATATACATCATTTCATGTGTTGTTTAAAAAATGGAATTGTTTAGATAATGCTAATTTTGAAAATGGCTAGGAATTATGGATAAGCCCTGTGAAAAGCTTTAATTAAACACAGCAGTTCATCTATGTCTGTAATATTGGTGAGAATATTTTAAAAACAATCACTGAAGTGTGAGTATATTATCTAGTCAGAGAACTTCAGGAAATAATATTCTCCCCATAGTCAAGAACAAATAACGCTTTTTAAAGGAAATTTTTATGCTAGAAAATTTTAAGGTGAATTTGATATTAACTCAGATTAAAAATTAGAATTAAGTGTTCCAAAGACTTGACTTTTTCCCTTATATTGTTAAGATAGGTAAAGCTACACTTTTCATATACTATCCCATTTGCTTCACAATAGAAATCATTTCCAGTTTACAGATTTTTTTTAAATAGGGTTAGGATCAGTGATAAACTTAATACCTATTCATATCTGACCATAAATTGGACTGAAATTATAACAATATATATCCCTTATAACAATATATTAATATACATAACAATATGTATCCCTTGTGGAGCCTATACAAAGTAACAATAAAGTCACAATAAAGCAGTCAGATTTCAAGGATTGTGGCAACAGCATCTGGCCTTGGAAAGCCCAGCTCAGGCATCTCTAGCTCATAACTGATCTCCTAAGAGAGAACATCTGGATCACACACAGGGTCAGGTGGGTAGGGTTGACTAGGGAAACTGAGGTAAAACAGTGCTCTTCCATCTGATGATACTTGTGGAAAAAAATGACAAAGGTAGAAGAGAGAGAGATAGAGAAAGAAAGAGAGAGAAAGTAAAGACAGAGAAGACAGAGTGTTGAACACTGGACATTGATTTTTGCTGACTTAGCCAGCTGCCCAGTACCTCACATCTTCAGTGTCAGAGTGGTCTACACACCCTGACCTAGGCTCCACAAGGGAAGCTCAGAGCTTCTGTGCCGACAATCAGTTTCCAGAGCCAGGTAATTGAACATACCTTAAAGATAAGTTCTGGATTAGATGATGCCACCTCTTCAATATCAACACCCCCCTGGGGGCTACCCACCAACACAGGCCCATTGCTGGACCGGTCCATCAGAATGGCCAAGTAGGTTTCTCTGGAAATGTTCAGGGCTTCCGCAACCATCACCTACAATGCACATTAGAGGGGAAGTCAAATTAATTCACCATCAAGCAGATTTCTACTTGGAAATCTACAAAAACTTGCCACACCAGTCAAATGTCTTCATTTTCAGATCCTAAATCCCAGCGAGTTACCATCCAGAGGTCTGAGGCCTCTGCTCCCTGGTGCTCACAAGGCCTCTCTGCTCCCTG
>PVHP010047766.1:0-12770 GCA_004024765.1 Zapus hudsonius | reverse complement strand
CACACACACACACACACACACACACACACACACACATACAAAGTGTCCTAGAAGAGCCAGACTTGCTCTTCTGGCAAGTCTAGTGGCACATGCCTCTAGCCCCAGCTCTTGGGAGGAGGAGTCAGGAGGATCAGGAGTTCAAGGCTAGCCTCTCCTACATAGGGAGTTCTAATCCAGTCTGTACTACATGAGACCCTATCTCAAACCCCTAGCCATCCAAAAAAATGTCCTAGGAAGTAGAAAAGAGGCACACTTATCCCTATTTTTCTTTCTTTCTGTTTTTCTTTCTTCTCAGTGCTGAGAGGTGAGCTCAGGCCTCCCACAAAGTAAGCGTGTTCACTTTGAAGCTACATACTCAGCCCTTCCCTTCACTATTTTGATACCAAAAAAGTCAGAAAAAAGACATCATGAGAAAAAATATTATGGTCTAATGATTCTTATGAACCCAATTAAATATTACAATTTTTTGAAGTGCTGCACTGGGGGTCAGATCAAAGGTCTTGTTCATACTAAGCAAGCACTCTACCACTAAGCTACAACTCTTGACAAAATATCAGCAAATCAAATTCAACAATATAGAAACAGGGAATAATCACCAAGTAAGTTTATCCCAGAACTGCAAAATTGATTCAGCATTCAAAACAAAAACTCTGACTGACTGAGGCCTTCATAAACCCACAGTGAATACAAAGAACCCCACTGAAGAGGGCTGTCAGTGGAACAGGGATGGGGGCAAGGGGATATAAAAACATCAGTAACTCTGATGCAACCATTTAATAAATTGAGGAGATCATTACAATGGTATGAGGCAATTAGAAAAGCAAAAGGAAAGAAAGCATCTACCAAATCTTTTCATAAAAAAATAACTCGGGTAGCCAGGAATAGATAGTTTTCTCAAACTCATAAGGAACATTATACTTACTTGTGAAAAATAGATAGGAGCTGGGTAGATTGCTCAATGGTTAAGGCAGTCACCATTGAAGCTGGAGTCCCAGAGTTTGATCCCCAAACCAGAAGTTCATGGCAAGGGCAAAGAGCCACAAAGAACAACAGAGCAGGAATCCAGACCAAGAAACCCTGCCTTGGATGAGCTAGACCCACAGCTGCCCTCTGATCTCTCCTCATGGGCCACATGTGCACCTGCACTCACACATAAACATGTGCACCTGCACCCATGCACACTCAACAAATAACATTTTCTCTAAAGTTGAGAACAGAGTAAGCTGTCTGCTCTCACCCCTTCTATATAACACCCAGTGAGTACTCCTTGCAATAAGACAAGACAAAGAAAGAAAAGGGCTTGGGCCAGGTGATAACTCAGTCAGTAAAGCACTTGTCTTGCCAAAATGGGGACCTGCGTTTGGCTCTCAGTACCCACATAAAACACCGAGCATGGTGGCATGATCTTATAACCCTAGTGCTGGATCAGGCAGATCCCTAGGGCTCTCTGGACAGCCAGTTTAGCCTAATTGTTGACCTTGTCTCATAAAACATGGATGGCATGCATGAGGTATGATACCTGAGTTTGTCTTCTGGCTTTTACTATACAAACATACACATATATATAAAAGATTACACTGTTTAAAAAATTAAGACAAGTCAAACTGGGAGAAAATATTTGCATGAAAACATCTCTTACAAAGACCTTATATACAAAGTATGTTTAAAAAATCTTGTGTGGGGAACTCAGGAGACACCTTTCCCTGAAGAATTATAGACAGTTAAGGATAAGTAAGGGCCAGGGGCACACAGCATCCAGCCTCCCTGAGAATCTATAGGCAGTTAATAGCTGCTAGGGGAGGGAGAGACTTGTTCTTCAGCTGTATAGACACTGTGAGTTGTCCATGCTCCTGCAAACAGCCCCTCATCCATGCTCCTCTCCTGAAAGCAACCCTAAAATTCACTGGGAAAGGAAGGAAGAAAGGAGGGAGAAAGAAAGAAAGAAAGAAAGAAAGAAAGAAAGAAAGAAAGAAAGAAAGAAAGAAAGAAAGAAAGAAAGAAAGAAAGAAAGAAAGAAAGAAAGAGGAAGGAAGGAAGGAGAAAGAAAGAAAGAAGAAAGAAATAAGAGAGATAAAGAGGGAAAGGGAAAGAGAGAAGAGAAAGAAAAAAGAAAGAAAGATGCAAAGAAATAGAGAGAGGGAGGGAGGAAAAATTAAAGAGAGAGGGAGGGAGGGAAAGAGAAAGAGAGAAATGGGAGAGGGAAGAAGGGGAAGTAAGGAAAGGAGGAGAAAGAAGGAAAGAGAGGGAGGAGGGAAGGAAGGAGGAAGAAAGGAAGGAAGGGAAGGAGGAAGGATAAAGAAAGAGAGGAGGGAGGAAGAAGAAAGGAGGAGTGACGGTGGAAGGAAGGAAGAAAGGAAGAGAGGGAGGGAGGAGAAAGGAAAGAGAGAGGGAGAAAAGAAGGAAAAGAAGGAGGGACAGAGGATGGAGGAAAGAGGAAAGAAGGGAGGAGAAAGAAGGAAAGCGGGAGATGGAGGGAAGGAGAAAGGAAGGGAAGGAGGGAGGGGAAAGAATGAAAGAGAGGGAGGGAGGGAGAAAAGAAGAAGGGAGGAAGAAAAGATGAGAGGGAGGGAAAGGGGAGAACAGGATAGAAGAAACGACAATAAAGGGGGTGATTAGGAAGAGGAAGGGCCTCAGCAGAGGGGGAGGGGACAGGAGAGAGCATTATACACACGTATGAACATGTTATCATGAAACCCATTATTATGTATAATTAATATATGCTAATCAAAAACTTGAAAACTTTTGCCAGCACTTGGGAGGTGAAGGAAGGAGGATCAGGAATTCAAGGTCATTTTCAGCTACATAGTGAGGTCAAGATGAGCCTTTGTTTCTGAGACCCTGTCTCCAAAAATAAATACGTAAACCAAAGAATTTTCCAAGCTTCCAAAGTGGCTCCATCATTCTATACCCTCATCATGAACATTCCACTTGCTCTATATTTCCACCAGATTTAGGAATCAGCAATTTATTACTTTTGAATCATTCTAGCAGGTGGGTAGTGTCGTGATCTGTGTTCATCTAAAAGACATTGAGCATCTTTCATGTGCTTATTGGCCATCTGTATACTATTTTTGTGATCTATCTTCAAATATTTTATCTATTAAAAGATTGAGATCATTTTTCTATTATTGACCTTTAAGAGCTTCCCTCCCCTTCCTACTTTAGTTTCTTGAGACATGATTTGAACTAGCCTTGAACTCATCATGAAGCCTGGGATGACCTTAAACCC
Organism: Zapus hudsonius; assembly: GCA_004024765.1. Classification (NCBI taxonomy): domain Eukaryota; kingdom Metazoa; phylum Chordata; class Mammalia; order Rodentia; family Dipodidae; genus Zapus; species Zapus hudsonius. The sequence continues at coordinate 9,541 of PVHP010047766.1, read as the reverse complement.
CTGCCCTACCTCCCAAGTGCTGATGGAATTACATGCTCTATTTTATGCAGTGCTGGGGATCATACCTTAGCCTCTCCCCCCTTTTTTAATGATAGAGCAGAAAACATGTAGCACTGGTGAATGGGTAAACCTCAATACATTGAAATACCATCCAGCAATAAAAGAAACAAACTAGGCAAGCAACAAGGAGGAGGGAGGCTACATAGCATTTTGCTAAGTGAAAGAACTCATATACAAAACACTACATATTGGGCTGGAGAAATGGCTCAGTAGTTAAAGGTACTTAGCTGTAAAGCCTGATGGCCCAGGTTTAATTCCCCAGTACCCATGTAAAGCCAGGTGCACAAAGTGGTGCATGCACCTGGAGTTTGTTTGTAGTGGCTGGAGGCCCTGAAATCCCAGCATATGCCCATTTCTCCCTCTCTCTCTCTCTCTCTCTCTCTCTCTCTCTCTCTCTCTCTCTCTCTCTCTCTCTCTCTCATAAATAAAAATATTTTAACAAACACTACATGTGAATTGGAGTAAAAGTCAGTAGTGGAGACCAGGAAGCTAGAAAGAGGCTTTAAGGGAGGGAGGAGAGGGGAGGAATTAAGGGGAGGGTATTGTAAATATTTAAGTAAAGGGGCAGATTATTGGGAGTGGAAAGGTCTAAGAAGGGTCAGGGAAAGGGATTGAGAAAAGAAAGGGTGAGAGGAGAGTTAGTCAAAATGTAAGATGTTATGAATAAGCCATATGGAAACATACTTCTTTGGATAATGGTGCCCCCAGAAGCCACAGATTGTTGCTAGAAAGATTCCAGTGATAGGGGTGGGATACCTTCCAGTGAGTTGTTGGCTAGGGAAGTCCCTGAGGCCCCCAAAATATTATAGGCCATTGCCAAAGCTCTTGGTTGCCCTCCAGAACTAGATGGTAAAACTCTATTGCTGAAGACTCCACATGCTTAGGCTGTAGGTCACTGAGAAATCAAACTGGAGCTGAGCTGGAAACCTCCTCCCTGTTAACCAGCTGACAGAAAGCTGGTAAAAGCTATGGCTGCACACAGCCCTATGGGAGAGAGAAATCATCAACAGTGGTAAACAGCAGTGGACCTTGCAATACTTAAGACTGGCCAGCCAGGCCAAATGTGCCAACTGATGCAATAGTGGAACATCTGTTATGGGGGAAACTAACTCTTCTCTCATTGGACTGAGGAGGGAATACATGCCTGGTACTGAAGACCTAGTCAAAAGCCTATGGTAGGGAGGTCATGAGCCCTAGGGGAGTAATGCCTGATGTTGTCTGGCTAAATGCATATATTATCCCCATCAAACTGCCCTGTAAGTACTTTTGAAAATGTTTATACTCATATATTAATGTTACTCTCACTTTTGGTTAGAGAAGCTTCTCTTTTCAGATGGCGGTGACCACCAGGGCATATCAAAAGTCACCATAGTGCTGAGAACAAGTGAGAGTGGAGTGTTCAGCACTGAGACATCTCTTTGACGTCCTCCTAGGTTCAGGGTCTATTGTGGAACAGGTGGCAAAACTATTGTAAGAGGCAAAGGAAGGGGAGGACTGCTTACAATGCAATCTTCCAGACACACTATGGCCTTAATATTCATGACCTTGCAGTGTCATACACCTCCTACCCAAGGCCTTCATAATAGGAGGAAAATATGATGACATCAGAATAGAGGAGAGACTATTTGGAAGAAGGAGGGTATTCCATGGAGGGTGGATTTGAGAGGGGAAAATGGTCGTGCCAGAGGGAAATAGCATGGTTTATTGTCTGTACTTATGGAAGCTGTTAATTAAAAAGTTTAAAAAAATAAAAACAAAAAATACTACATGTTTTCTGCATGATTCCATTTATATGATATCCTTAAAAATGTCTAAAGAAGCAGAACATAGTGTTGAATACCTGTAATCCTACCACTAGGGAGGCCGAAGCAGGAATATCACCATGAGTTCCTTAAAAATTCAATCACCTTAGAAGTAGACGCAATAGGGCTGGGAATATATCAGTAGTAGAACAGATTGCCTAGCATGCATGAAACTCTGGGCTTAAGTTTCAACACTACAAAAGAAAAGAAAAATAAAGAGACCCAATAAAACTGAAAAACCAGCCAAATGTGGCGGCACACACCATTAACCCCAGCACTGGGGAGGCAGAGGTAGGAGGATTGCTAAGAGTTTGAGGCCAGCCTGGGACTACAGAGTGAGTTCTAGGTTAGACTGGGCTGCAGTAAGATGCTACCTTGAAAAAAGAAAGAAAGAAAGAAAGAAAGAAAGAAAGAAAGAAAGAAAGAAAGAAAGAAAGAAAGAAAGAAAGAAAGAAAGAAGAAAAATGAAAGAAAAAGCGAGCCAGGTATGGTGACTCATGCTTTTAGTGGCTGGATTTGAGAGGCTGAGGTAGGAGGATAGCCATGAGTTGAGGCCAGTCTGAGCTCCAGTGAGTTCCACATCAGCCTAGGCTAGAATGAGACTCTGCCTCAACCCCCCTGCATCGCCAAAAAGCCTTCTACCTTCTCAAACGCCATTCTCTTAATATTTTGTGAGTTCAATCAGTGTCCCAGGACTGTAATTCCAGGACTTGGGAGGTGGGAGGCAGCTGGATTGGAAGTCCAAGGTCATCCTGGGCTACATATTGAGTATGAGGCCTTGACTCAAAAAAATTGTAAATATTCTTTAATTTATTTATTTGCAAGCAGAGAGGGTGGGGAGAGAGAGAGAGAGAGAGAGAATGGGCATGCCAGGGCCTCTTGCCACTGCAAACAAACTCCAGACGCATGTGCCACTTTGTTCATCTGGCTTTACATGGAAGCTGGGGAATTGAACTCAGGCCATCAGGTTTTGCAAGCAGGCACCTTTTACTGCTGAGCCATCTCCCCAGCCCCTTTCAGACTTTCTGTGTTTGTTGTTTGTTCTGAGAGAGGGTCTCACTCTGTAGCCCAGGCTGGCCTGGGATTTTAGAATCTTCCTGTCTCAGCTTCCTGAGAGCTGGGATCACAAGGGCACACTGACATGCCTGGCTGTCACTTTCATTATGAGAATCTTTCCCTTTCATCGGTGATAAAGAATCTCTCACCTCCCACCCCAGCACCTCTCACCGTCAAGGATGGAGTGGACTTTCCATAAAAGTTGTGCCACGAGTTAAGTGGCCAGAGGATCAGCCTGACCCATGGGTACAGACATTCCAGCAGCTATCTTTGTCCAAAGAACATGGTGTTCTTTAGACCTGTTTAACAAACCAGCCAGGTCAGTTCCTGCTCCTCTTATTTCAAAGCAAATTTTCTTTCATTTTCTTGAATTACTGCAACATTTGGCTGGCAGTTTTGCCAGAGAAGCTGAGGATTTGTGGGGTAGATTGTGACTTAGGAAACTTTAGAAGAATTGTCCATGCATTATGATTCCTATTTGCGTGTTTTATTGTTGTAATCAATATGTTCAGAGTTTAAACAGTTCTGATCACTGAGAGTCTTATTGAAAGTCACAGACCTACTGGCAATGATGGGAGGAGGTGAGATGATTATGTTATCTTCAGCCAACAGACAGCCTGTGCCAGGCCCCACCATCCCTACCAAGCGCAGCCTGGAGGGCCAGAAGCACAGGGTTCAACATTGTCAGTTGGAAGTGATAACTGGATTTTGCAAAGTTTGGATAGTTCCAGTGGCATATGCCCATCTCGCCCCTAGAAAGAGTGCCACCCAAGTGCTCTAAACACCCAAGAGCCTCCTTCATCGATGCTATCCTTCATTCCTCCAACACCCCTTGAGCTTCCACACTTTGAAGCACACGGCCACTTCAGACTATGCAAACCACTTAAGGGCCTCAGTCCACAGAAGGAATTCACAAGGTGTGTCCTTCTACCTAGCCTACAAACAGGAGTGGACAAGGAGCTTGTGCAACTTGACAGAGCTAACAGCAACCAGGCTGAGGGTGATCAGAAGGAATGGTTTGAGGTCATGTGACTAGGTCACTTCTGAGAGCCCTTCACATGCTAACTAAAGTCTAGTTTACGTTCCTAATCCAAGGCAGCAGGGCTATGTTGAAAAACACAGATTTCAACATAAAAGAAACTTGGGCTTGGGGTTTATTATTTATGTGTGGATTTGTTTTGAAGAAGAGTCTCATGTAGCCCAGGCAGGCCTCAAATTCAGTATCTATCCAAGGATGTTCTTTAAAAAAAAAAAGTTTATTTACTTATTTATTTGAAGCAGAGAGAGGGAGAGTATAGGCATGCCAGGGCCTCTTGCCACTGCAAATGAACTCCAGATGCATGCACTGCTTTGTGCATCTGGCTTTATGTGGGTATTTGTTTTTAAGAAAGGGTTTTATGTAGCACAGGCTGGCTTCAAAATTATTGCATAGCTTAGAACGACCTTAACTCCTGATCCTCCTGAATGCTAGTATTATGGGCACTATCAATATCATTAAGAAGTTCATTGTCTGGAAACATAGCTCAGTCTGCAGTATCACATATAAAATTTTCAAGGTCTGGATGTAGAAGTGGTGACAGGAGAATCTGAGGATGTAATAGAACAGTTCTTGATCTCAATTATGTAACTAGGTTGCGTAACTACATGTTTTTCAAAATCGGCAGAAATGTAGGCTGAATTTTTTTTTTTTTTTTTTTTTTGGTTTTTCGAGGTAGGGTCTCATTCTAGTCCAGGCTGACCTGGAATTCACTATGTAGTCTCAGGGTGGCCTTGAACTCACGGCGATCCTCCTACCTCTGCCTCCCGAGGTCTGGGATTAAAGGCGTGTGCCACCATGCACAGCTAAATTTTTTAATATGTAAGTAAAAGTATACTCTAACCTAATATTTTGAAATATAGTTAGCTAGGTAGGAGTATTATCATGAGTTCTAGTCCAGCATGGGGCTACAGAATGAATATCAAGTTGGCTTAGAGTGATACCTTACCTGAAAAAAAAAGGGGGGGGCATGGTGGTGTATTCCTTTAATCCCAGTACTTTGGAGGCAGAGGTAGGAGGATCACTGTGAGTTCAAGGCCAGTCTGGGCCTACAGAGTTTCAGATCAGCCTAGATCAGATCAGGCTAGAGTGAGACCCTACCTCAAAAAAAAATAGAAAGAAAAGTCAAAAACAATTACATAAATATTACATATATGTATATTATATGTGTAATTACACATATAATTATACCCATGTGTATTATATAATTACATATATGTATATATAGTAAATACACAAGCCATAACATGTTGTCGTACATTGTCATTGTTAAATATGATGTTAAATATACCACAGGCAGCAGAGTAGGGTTTTTTTTATTCCAGCATCACCACAAACATGCTAAAGCATTACATCAGCTGTGATGTCATCAGGTGATAGGATTGGGACCATCACTGTATATGCAGTTCGTTGCTGAATGAAACGTTGCTATGCAGTGCCGACTGCTTCCATTCTGAGTAGGTGGGCACTCCAAGATCGTAGCCCCTGCAGTCACTGCTTTTCTCCCATCTTTCCTAACCATGGAGATCTAGTGTTTCAAGTCTTCCATTCAAATAACATGAAGAACCTGAAAGTCCAGGACCGGTGGTGCAGGCCTATAATCTCAGCCTGTAACCCCAGTCCGCAGGAGCACAGAGATATGAGAATGGAGCCCACAGAAGGCTCAAAACAAAGACCAGCAGAGCAGGGATGGAGCAGGACACCTGATGTTCCATTCTGACCACCAGAGGTGAGGGACCCCCTGCAGGTGAGCCACAGAATATCACATACACACAACACAACACAACACAAAATACTATTATTACTACTAACACTATTAATAATAATAATAAAGGTACTTAGATTTATAGGCAAATATTCTTGCTATGGTCAGCGAGATACAGGGCAACCTGTCACAATTATCAGTTATGACTCCTGAAAAATTGTCTTTTGAAAAATAATGATTTTGGAGAATGCCAAAATAGAGACCAAGATTATTATTTTTTAACTAGAATTTTTTGGGAGGTTGGTTTTCTGAGGTAAGGTCTTGCTCTAGCCCAGGCTGACCTTGAAGTTACTATGTATTCTCAGGCTGGCCTGAAACTCATGGCTATCCTCCTGCCTCTGTTCCCAAGTGTTGGGATTAAAGGTGTACACCACTATGCCCAACTATTTTTTTTAATTGTAAAGAAAAGTTCTTGTCAGTTGAGTGTGGTGGCTCATGCACTCAGGAGTTGAGGCAAGAAAACTGGCATTACTTTGGGCCGGACTAGTCTACAGAGGAAGACCTTGTCTTGAAAAATAAAACATAAATAAAAAGACATTTGGGACAGGGTTGTAGCTCAGTTGGTAATGTGCTTGCCTAGCAAATCCAAAGCCCTAGGTTTTATCTCCAACATAGCATAAAATCTCACATAAAAACCTGTAATCCAAAGGCTCAGGGAGGTAGAAGCAGGAGGATCAGAAGTTCAAGGTCATCCTTGGCTACATAGCAAGTTTTATACCATGACTACATGAGTGCCTATTTTTTAACAAGTTATTGCTCATTCAAACTTAAATATCTCCATTAAAGGTCTGTGATTTTTGTTTGTCTGCTGGTTCTTTGTAAATTGTGCTTTGACCAGATGATAGAATGGGTTACCCTGTGTGTAGTATTATTCCATGAAATCGAAATGCTTTCTGTATCACATAAAACCCATTGTTTCTCACTAACAGTTGCCAGAGTCCTCAATGGAACAGCTTCCATCAGCAGGCTTCCAACGTGTATTTGAAAACTAACCCTGGTGTTAACCAACAAAACATCTCCAGATGGCTCTTGCTAACAAAAGCTATGAACAAATCTTTGGTTTGCAGACAAAGGAGTCAAATTAATTCAAGGACTTCAAGCAACGCATAGGCTAAACACAGCAATCCTGACATTAATCTCCTCTTCACCATGACCCCTAAGTACTCAGGATTGTTGAAACACATTTTGAGACTAAGTCAGAGCCGGGCATAACTAGCAGGCACTGCCCTTCCCAGTATGCTGTGGGGAATGGGATCTAAACAAATAACCTTTTCACTGTCCATCAGTCCCCAGATGTTTAAGTCAAGTAGGAAAGCTCTCCTCAGGGTCACCCACAGCAAAGATGGACTAGACTTCATGATTTGTTTCCTAATACTTCAAGGAGTAAATTACAGTCTATAAAGTATAATGGAATTGAAATAAACAGTTCCAAGACTCAGTACCATAGTATTTATTGTGTTGTAGTCCATTCAGGCTCCTACAACAAAATACCATTAACTGGGTGACTGATAGCAATAAACATTTATTGCTCACAGCTCTGGAGATGGAGAAGTCCAAGATCAAGGCACTTGCAGATTCAGTTGTCTGGTGAGGGTCCACTCCTCACATCTGGCGCCTTCTCATTGGCCTCACATGGTGGGAAGGGAGGTGAGCTTCTCTGGACCCACTTTCTAGGGGCATTTATCCCACCCAGGCAGGTGGAGCTCAACCACCTCCCAAAAAGCCCCATTTCTAATATGGTCAGGGGGGTTCGGATTTCTCCCTCTATCTCCCCACAGGGTCTCACAATATAACCCTGGCTGGACCTGTATATTCACTATATAGACAAGATTGGCCTCAAACTCTCAATCTTTCTGCCTCAGCCTTCCAAGTGTTGAACACCACCCCACCCAGCTAAGGGTGAGGATTTTGTTTTGTTTTAGGGACAGGGTCTCATTCTACCTCAGGGCGACCTGGAACTCACTTTGAATTCCAGCCTTGCCGTGAACTCAGCAATCCTCCTACCTCAGCCCTCCAGATGCTGGGGTTGCAGGCATAAGCCAGCATGCCCTACGTGGAAGTTAAGAGTTTGGCACATGAATTGAGAGGACACAAACATTTAGACCAGATCATATTGTGTTCTACCTTATACCAGCTATCGTAAGTGCCCAGATGTCACCAGGAACAAAACTAAAGGTCTCTGCCCTCATAAAGCCTAAAATCTAGCTGGACAGTAAAGGAGGAGGAGGAGGAGGAGGAGGAGGAGGAGGAGGAGGAGCAGGAGGGGAGGAAGAGGAGGAGGGGAGGAGGAGGAGGAGGAAAGAGAACTAGAAGGAGGGAAAACAGGGTTGGGGAGATGGCTCGGTCATTAAAAGTGCTTGCCCAAGAAGCCTGATGGCCTGGGTTCAATTCCACAGTGCCCATTTAAAGCCAAATGTACAAAGTGGGGCATGCATCTGGAATTTGCAGTGGAAGGAGGTCCTGGCATGCCCATTCATTAATTCTCATTCTCTCTCTCCCTCTTTCTCTCTCTCCTATCTTTCTGCCTCTCAAACAAATAAATTATATATATAATACATTATAGATTATATTATATATTAATGTTATAAATATATAATTTATATTAAAATATACAATATAATTTATATTATATTATATATAATCTTTGAATATTTTATTTGTCAGAAGAGAGAGAGAGAGAGAGAGAGAGAGAGAGAGAGAGAGAGAAAATGGGTATACCAGGGCCTTCTGCCACTGAATAAGAATTCCAGATACATGTGCCACATTTTGCATTGGGCTTTATGTGGGTACTGGGGGTACAGGCTGTCAGGCATTGCAAGCAAGCACGTTAACCACTGAGCAATCTCCAGCCCAAATAAAAAGTATTTTAAAAAAGAAAAGCAAGCACATACCAAATAAAATTTGATGATTAAAGCCACACATGGTGGTGTGCACTTTGTGATCCCAGAACTAGGGAGGTGGAAGCGAGGGGATAACTAGTTGGGGGCCAGCCTGAGATGCACAGTGAGACCTCGACACACCAGAAAATAGTACAACAAAACAAAATGCATGGAGCTAAGAATGAGCCGTTCACTTCCAAAGCCAAGGCGACTCTCCCCTGTTTGGACAGGGGAATTTGTAAACAGAAAAGGTGCTGATGAGGAGTGGGATGCTGGCTCACAGGCTTGGGAAGGAGGTAGGAGCTGAGGTCATGGAAGGTCAAGAAAGGGGCATAATGTGATTTCTCTGCATAAAATCACCCTGGTGGTTTGAGAGGGGAACTGATTAGACTGCAATCGGAAATCCAATTTTTCATTCATTCAAATACTTTTTCTTACTACCAGGTGTGGTGGCACCGGCTTGGAATCCTATGGAAAGTGGAAGTAGGATTGTCAGGAGTTCAAGGCCAGCCTCAGCTACACAGGGAGGCAGAGGTCAGTCTGGACTATATAACAAGGCCATGTCTTGAAAAAACAAAGCAAAGTCTAAAGAGATGATTCAGTGGATAAAGCATTTGCCATGCAAGTGAGAGGACCATAACTGGAACCCCCAGTCCTCACAAATGCCAGGATGTGGTGGCCTGCCTGCAACCCCAGCGTTCAGCAGCAGATACAGGGAATTCCCCAGGGCAAGCTGACTGGTTAGACCAGCCCGATCACGGAGATCTGGATTCAAGTGAGAGACCCTGTCTCAGCAAAATAAAGTGAAGTGTGATCAAGGAAGGTAGCCAAAGTCCACCTCTGATCTCCACATGCATGGGTAAGCACATGCATGTACACTCCTCCCATACCTGCACACACACATGAAAACATGCACACAAGACACCACCCATACGCACACACA
>PVHP010047765.1:0-12998 GCA_004024765.1 Zapus hudsonius | reverse complement strand
TTCCTTCCTTCCTCCCTTCCTTCCCTCCTTCCTTCCTTCCTTCCTTCCTTCCTTCCTTCCTTCCTTCCTTCCTTCCTTCCTTCCTTCCTTCCTTGGCTGTCTGTGTCCTCTTGACTTTTCTCACCATTTCCCTCTCCCCTGGGTCTCTCCTTCTGTCACTCTTTCCCTTCCCCTCTCTCCCTCTTAAGTTCTCTCCCTCTCCCTCTCCTCTCGCCCCTTCCCATCTTTCTCACTAGGTACCCTCTTCCTCTTGGGAATAAACAAAGCAAAGAGCACTTAGTAAAAGATATGATGATTTACAAGCAATGGGTTTCTGGTTTATGTTAAAGTTTTCTCCTGATCATTATGTGCTCTTGCGAAGAGATTAATTCAGTTACTATGATTTGTTTCCTTGTTTTAACTTCATAAAAATCATAGAGATACAATAATACAGTTATACATCCCCTGGGCTTGGAAATGCCCAGTAATTACAAGTGATTCAGGAGAGCAACTTAACTGGTAAGGCATTGTATTGTGCTTTGTGGCAAGCAGACGTTTATTGAGCTTTAAAAGTGCCTTTAGAAAGGATATAATGGGGTCATCCATTAAAAGTATGTTTGAAAAAACTCTGAGATTGTCTGCGGTAATTCTTCTTCTACCAAATCCCCCTTTAAAAATTTATTTTTAAGCAGAGAGAGGGAGAGAGGGGGGAGAGAGAGAGAAAGAGAGAAAGAGAGAGAGAGAGAATGGGTGTGCCAGGGTCTCTTGCCGCTGCAGACAAACTTCAGATGCATGTGCCACTTTGTGGATCTGGCTTGACGTGGGTCCTGGGGAATTGAACCCTGGGTTGTTAGGGTTTGCAGTGAAGCACCTTAACTGCTGAACCATCTCTCCAGCCCCTAAACTTGCTTTTGTAAAACTACCAGTATGAGGTCGTGGCATACTTGTCCCTCACACAGGTAAGGTTCTATGGCTCTCTTTCTGGCCTCGCCATCTCCCATCAGTTATGAGTGGCCCATCTTCCCAGGCCACTAACACACTGGGCTGGCACCTCACAATTGTGAGCTCTGTGTCACTCTGTGACAATGGATGCTTCCCTCGTGCATCTTCCTTGTTTTGTTTTTTTTTTTTTGTTGTTGTTTTTTTCTTTGCTTGTGTATGTGTGATGTGTGGGCTCACATTTGTATATGGACATGTTTGTGTGTGTACGTGTGTGTGCATGTGTGAGGTTGGCCTTGGTGGTTTCCTTGGTCACTCTCTGATCTTTTGAGACAGAGTCTGTCACTGGACCAGGACCTCTCTTATTTGGTGAGACTAGGTAGCCAGCAAGCCCTAGGGATCCTCCTGTCTCCACCTCCCCAGCACTGAGGATATAGGTGCTGGGGATCTGAACTCTCATACTTGCACAGCAAAAACCTTAGCCACTGAGCATCTCCTCAGCCCCACCCTACCAGACAGCCTCTAAACCTTTTTCTGTGGTGTGTGCCTTCCCCCTCTTCACAGAAGGAGGCACGGAAAGCCAACGCCATAGGCTTCCTGTCTCATGGCCTCTCCCAGGTAGGGCTGACTGGAAGTCTGCTTCTCATATTCTGGGAAAGACTAAGGCTAGACAACATTGCCTGTCCCTAGTGACCCAGCGTGCCACTTGCTGTCACATTCCTCTCCTGGCTGCTGATTTAAGGACAGGCAGCCTGGCTCCCCTGGGAACCCCTCCCTCTCACCCCCATTCCCCATCCAGTGGCTCTGGGCCTGTCTGACTCCTCTGGCATTCTCTCTGTTGCTTACCTTCTCCCCTGACCTGGTTTCTCACTGCCGAGACAGACTCGCCTCACTTCCTTCTTCATGAAACGCTCTTTCATTGAACACAGTGCACCTGGCCTGGGCTGATTTCTGCCTCTCTCTTCCCATTCAGATGATCCGTCTTCCTACTTCTTATTTCTTTTGAAAATCCTCCGTCTGACTCCTAGACTCAAATTCCACCTCAAACTGAAGTCAGGCGGTTCCCCGCCCCTTCACTCACACACACTGCTCATTTTTCTCTGTCTATAGTGGATACCGTGGCTGCCACTTTCTCTTCAGCACAGTTTAAAACTCAGAGCCCTCCCTGCTCTCTGCTCCCTGGATTCTTTCTAGAATCGATCCTGTATTGTCAATGACCGTCTAATTCATTTATTTCTGCACTGCCCACTTCATTCATTCTCTTCTCTCACTCAAAAATGATGCTCATTTTTACCTTTCTGATTTGGTTCAATTCTTTGTTCATGAGGCTGGGGAGATGGCTCGCAGCTAAAGGCACTTGCTTGTAAAGCCTGACAGCCCAGACTCAGTTCCCCAATGCCCACGTAAAGCCTGATGCACAAAATGGTGAATGTATCTGGAGTTTGCAGTGGCGAGGGGCTTTGTTGTGCCCGTTCTCTCTTTCCTTCCCCCTCACTCTTTCCCTCTCCCTCTCATCCTCTCTGCTTTCAAATAAATTATTTTTTTCATTTGGAAATATTCTTGGCACACCGACAATACGCCAGACGTTGTGGTACAGTGGCAAGCAGGGCGAATGGATGTCTGTTTTGTGAAGTTGGGGTCTGTTGAAGAAGGTCGATGTTAGATGAGTGATCCTCCAACTAGCCGAATTTGTACATGGAACAAGGGCTTTCAACAGCAGAAAGGCATCAGAGAGGAGAACACAGATGAGGAAGGTCAAGGGAAGACTTGGTTAGGGAGTTAGATGAAGGGAAGCAACTGGAACCTGAAATTTGCTCAGATGATAATGAGGTGCAGGCAGAATGGAAAGATGTGGATAAGCAGCTGAAATGGCCTGGATGGAGGCCCTGTGGTGACAGGGATCAAATAAGTTCCTGTCAGAAAAGAGTAGAGGTGACAGCAACAACACAAAGGTGGGGGGGACCTGGTTGACTCCTGTGTGTTACCTACCCATAACCCCCAACCCACAGGTTGATTCAGCATCCCCACTGAGGAGGTTACCCAGTGTGTTTGGGACAGGGAGGAGAGAAATGGGATACCAACACAATATTTGCTCATACAATGTATCTAATTTTGAATAATAAAGAGATATAGGTAGATGATAGATAGATTAGATAGATAGATAGATAGATAGATAGATAGATAGATAGATAGATAGATAGATAGATAGATAGGTAGATAGATAGGCAGATAGATATGTAGATAGAAGAGTAAAGGTGAACAGAGACCTGTCCACTCAGGGTTTGGAGATCTCTTCAGGAGGAAGATCTCAAAGAGGGAGAAGGGATCCCAGATGTGATCAGCAAGGCAAGAAAAGAGCAGTGGTTTCTCCCAGGGACCTCTCTTTGTCAGCCTCTCTGCCTGACTCCCAGCACCCTGATGTTTCAGAGGAGCAGCTGACCCCACGAGGGGGAGGCCCCACAGCTACGCCCAGCTCTCAGTGGGTAATGGGAGCTAAAAAATTAGGAGAGTGCTCACCTAATTGCTCCCTAAATTACAGCCATTGTTCAGCTTGTTCCTTAAAAGTACTTGATGCATTCAAGATGAAGCATGTGTTCTGGAGTGGAAGAACAGTGGGGGAGAGAAGGAGGGCCAGTGGGCATCTGCCCTGCATGGCTGGCTCAGAGCACTTCGTTTGTAAGGGCAGAGTTGAGTGGCTAGTTCAGTTATTTCCACCGTGTGCATGCTAACGGTAATAAACTCGCAAAAGTGAAACACAAGAGTTTATAGTAATTGTTTTGTAGATAGTGTAATAATTCATGATAATTGCTTGCATTGCATCCCCCGCCCCATCTACAGGGTAAATACATCACGGCTGCATCTGCCTATATGGTTTCCAATCTATTAGTATAATAACCCATTGTAAAATGAGTCCAACTGCCGTGGGGAAGTGTGTGATATTGGTCCATTAGACACCTTGGTCGTGTATACAAGCGACTAATGGCACTATTTATGGCCATCTTTTTAGCCTGTATACGCTCGTTAGTGACTAACAGGGTCTGAATAGGAGGTATTGTTTCATGAAAGTTACTCAGTAGAAACCATCAACCAGGACTCCAGCCTTATGCTTGCTTGAAAATTTCTTTTAGCCCCCCTCTGTGAAAGATAAAGTCATCTTGATAAATTTAGCTTCAAGCCAAGTTATCATCAGTGCTCACAGAACGGAATCAAATTATATCCTAAGGCATTTTTTGAGTGTGTGTGCGTGTGTGCAGATGTGTGTGCTCCATGCACACATGATGATGGCCAGAGGAAAATGCCAGGTGTTCTCACCTTGCTCTCCTGTGTTGTTTCCTGAATCTGGAGCTACTGTTCTTTCAGTCAGACTGGCTGACCAGAGAACCCCAAAGAGTCTCCTGTCTCTACCCACCCTTGCAACCCTGGGATCATGGGCATGGCTTTTTACATGAGTGCTGGGGATCAAACTCAATCTCTGTCAGGCCCTCTCAGCCCTAATGCTTGCTAGATAATCGCTGGCACCTGCTGAGTCATCTGCCCAGCCCCTTTAAGCCTTTAATTTCATCATTAACATGGATTATTTTTCCCCCAAACCTTCTGATTAAATAGCATGTTCAGAACAGAGATTTTTCCCCCTCCTTTATACATTTATTAGGTATCTGGGGTTAAATTTGGAGCTCTGTTATGCTACACATCTGCTTATTTGTAAATTAGAATGGCCTTAATGATACCTGAGGAATTAGAAAAAGTAATTGATTAACCAAACTAAGGGAATTTGTGGCTAATAAGGTATCATTATGTTTATCCAAGCACTATTATAATCAGAGTTGTATAATTAGCCAAATTATACAGAGGGAAATTAGACACTCATTATTTACTTTTCTTGGCTATTTTGTAGATTCCTGCAAAAATTCTCACTGCACTGCACACACAAGATTAATTCTTCCTAAGGTCTGCATCTGCTTTTCCCACAAATCAAGAATTTCACATAAATGCTTTTTTTTCTTGAGCAGCAAGAAACCCCTGGTTTTACAGTTGCAGAGTCACGAGCGCTGGGGAGGCCAGAGGACATGCTCCGTGGCTGCACCCAGCAGAGTGATGGTTTCTGGGATGGCTGGTGGACTTGGTCCTGTTCCCCAGGGATGTCTTGGCTCCTCCTGCCTTTATCCATCATAGATAAGTCTACCTTGCACGTGACACGAGAACATTGCTGTAATTGTTTTCCTCTAGAATTCATCCTCTGCTGTGGCCACCTTATCCATGGGTGGTCCTCATGCCTGGAGATTCCCTTCAGCTCCATTTGCGTGATGGTTGTTGATTGTCTCCTCTCTCTGCAGAGAGCCAACACTGAAAAGGACCCTCAAGTGATACAATATTCTGTCTGACCTTATTCTTATGTTTCCAGCCCCTACTGGAAAGGACACCATTAGACTTCCTTTTTCTCAGGAGTCCCCTAGTCAGAGGCTGTTTGTGGGGGTAGAATGATGGTCTCTCAATACATGTCATTTCTGCAAGGGAAGCCCTCGGTGCCAAAGTGCTGATGATGCCTCATTCTCTCTGCCACGCTGAATAAATATATTTAAAATGGGATTAGTTTGTGAGTCCTCGGCTTAAGGTATACTACATTTTCTATTCAGATATGTGCCTCTCCTATTTATCTCTACCAAATAAATATTAAAATTGCATTTGAACCTCATATTCAATTGATATTCATGCTATGACAATTTTATTTCCGTCAAGTGACATTCAATTGTCAGACACAAGGCAGAAGTAAGAACACATAGGTAGATAAAGTAGCTATTAGTATTTCAGTGTCTCTTTCTTGTCTCTGTAATTGTCACCCAAGCCTCCTTTTCTCATCTACGGTATGTGACAACTAGGGAAGTGAGGAAGTGCTCCTTGGTGTTTGTGGTCCGGCCATGTGAGATGTCTCTGTTAATGAAATGTTCCCCATTGCTAGCTAGGACCCAGAGACAGGAGCATTGGGTCTTTGGTCATCGGTTGGTATTCCATTGTAGCAGGAGTTGGTAGGACATTTCCCTGGGCTTGGATCATCAGCTGCAGAAATAGTATCTCCTGGGAGGAGGGAAATTGGGGAAATGGGGGTATCAACTCATTATTTGCTCACTCAATGTATCTAATTATGGACAATAAAAAATGCAAAAAAATAGTATCTCCTGGTGTGTATACATTTCTTAGTTGTACTTATACTAACGGCTAGCAGTCACATGTGCAGGATGGGTGAACTTAGAGGCCAGACTCATGTCCTCAACTACACTGTGACTTGAACATAACACTGTTCTATTACTGTGCTGTGGGGACACATACCAGACCATGGTGGCCATCAAGATAACTGTGGTGACAAGCCCTTGTTGCTTTTTAAATCTTTGTGGTAGAGCTGATGTGGGGAGTGATGATATCATTTGTAAATTGCAAATAAGGTTCTATTCTAAAATCGACACTACCTGCTAACTTTAGGAGAACTAGATAAGAGAACCTCAAACATTACAGTATTGTAGTCCAAATGGTTGTTTACTTTATGTGATGGTTTGAATGTGAATGTCCCCATAGACTCAGGTCTTTTTGATCAAGCTTCCTACTTAGTCTCCAGCAGGCAGAGCCCTGCTGGAGGAGGTGTGTCACCAGCCTTCTGGGTGTTCAGAGCCAACTTGATCTCTGGCTGTTTATTCTCTCTCTGCTGTGGATGTGTAATGAAATGGCCCAGCTGCTTCTACCATGATGAAACTTCCCTCCTGTTGTGAGCCTTCCTGTGAGGTAAGGGGGCGGGGCGGCTCAGCCCCGTTCCCAGGCCAAGCCTTGCCACACCCACCTACTGGAGGCAGCGCGGGCTTTTTTCCTTTGTTTGAATGCCTGCTGAGAAGATGGCGCTGGCCTCTGTTCGCTGCTCCACGTGTCGTGCATTCCAGAGAATTTATTGTCTCCTTCTATGGAAATGGCTTGGTGCCTGGCATGCTTCCGTGTATTTGGACCAATTATGAATGTGTACGTATGTGATGCTAATAGGCTATAGTTGGACTTAAAATTGCTGCACACCTGAGCGCGAGAAGAAGAAGAAGAAGAAGAAGAATGAAGAGAAGAGAAGAAAGAAGAATGAAGTAGCTACTAGTAGTGTTGTAACTTATAAGGTTTCTTGAGTAAAATGCTGCGGAGAAGAACTCTGGTGGTCATGTCCTTTCTTGCTGGACGAGCAGGGACGCGACACCCTCCAAATGGTAAGCCTGAAATGAACCCTCTGCCCTCGTAAGCTGCTTTTGGCCAGGTGTTGGTCCCAGCAACGAGAAGGTAACATAAAGCACATAGTTTAGTTCAATAATCGACAGCCTTGCCTTTTGAGGCTGCCTGGCAGTGCCTCATGGGTGATACTATTAACGATGAGAATGAGGACAGCCAGCATGTAGTGGGCACACCAGCACACAAGTACTGTGACAATCAGTCCACACATCTTCATGTCATCGTCATGCCAAGCCCACACACTAGGGAATGTCAGGCTCAGTTTCTAAATGAGAAAATTCGGGCTTTGTGAAATGAAATAAAATATACAAAGTCCTGCCAGTGGTGGAGCTGAGAACCAAACGGACCCTTCTCCTTCCCAGACTGGCATTCAAACTCAGCCCCCTCCATTCCCAATAGATTCTTGGAAGAGCTGGAGAGAGAACAGGTAGAGAGTTTTAGATGTTTGTCCTTCTGTATACAAAAGAGACGGAGGTACAAAGAAGATGAAGGTTTCACTGTTGGCTTAATCACTTCTGCTTTTGTACCTCCAACAAGCAGCTTCTCATTTTGGGGTCTTAACTACACTCATCTGCAAAAGGAGAGCTAATGATTTCTAATTTGAATGAGTCGATGAGATGGCATGTTGTCATTTCAAGACTCTCTGGCAATGAGTTCAACCGGCATCTGCAGAGTCTCCTCTTGGTTTGATCTCATTCACTCCTGTCATTATCCCTAGATAGGTGGCTCTGTCGGCTGAACCCAGAAATTAAGACATTCACGATAAAAATGTGACCCCTTTAGACAGCTGACGTCATCTTATCCCTGAAGAATGTCTAATATTTACTGAGCATTAAATGCATATCAGGCACTGGTTTTTGGAATGTGTATGGTACTTCCGCATATGTGTACCCATGCTTGTCTGTGTGTGAGCACACGTGTGTGCAGGTGCATGTGGAGATGGAGACCAGAGGTTGACATCAGATGTCATCTGTGATCGCCTTCCCCCTTATTGACTAAAGCAGAGTCCGTCACTTGACCCCAAGGCTCAGCGATTCACCTGGTCTACTTACCCGACTCACCCCAGGAAGCCTTTGTCATCACTTTCCAGAGTGCTGGGGTTACAGGTGGCCTGTTGTGACCACCTGCATTCTCATGAGTCTTGTGGATTTGAAATCTGGTCCTCACACTTGCATGGCAAGCTGTGGTAGCCATGGAACCACCTCGCCAGCCCATGTTATGCTCTTTATAGATATTATCAAGTAATTATCACAGCCGCTGTTTGGACGAGCCATTGTGCCATTTTATAGGAAACAAGAAATTAAGTCACAAACAGGTGTGTTTTCTTTCCCCTAAAGTTGAACATGGAGAAAACTGCATATGGACCCTTTCATTTGACACAGCAGTGCAAAGCTTAGAAGGCCAAGAGATTTTGGCCATATCAGAATTAATATTGCATCTAGCAAGTACTGGAAGGCAAAGGAAAGGGCAGGTGCAAAAAATGAGACACGGTGTGGCTGAGGCAAGGGAAGCCAGAGGCCAGAGATGATGCAGGTGGATGTCCTTCTTCCCAGTGGCTTTTAATCCTGGGTCATTTCTGCACACCCGGCTGCACTTGGGCTCCAGGATGCTCTGAGTCTGCTCTGAGTTACTCTGTAGTTCACACCAGTCGGAATAGGAATAGACTCATGATTGCAAAAAAAAAAATAGTATCTTCTGGCGTGTATACATTTCTTAGTTGTACTTTACTTTCCTCTACTTTGGACAATTCTTTCTTTGCTCTGTTCCTGGTACCAAAAAACTTTCACTCACTGTCTTCAATTGACCACTTGATGGTGGCAAGTTATTACAGGTACACATTTTCTCCCAAGATAGAATGGTTATAATTAAGTGATTCAAAGGCACTTTAGTTCAGAAGAGCCGGGGCTATCCAAATGTCAGACGAAATTATAAAGTGAGCAGCAGGGAAATAATTGCCATGGGATGTGACCATCTATAATTTATGAGTCACAAGATCAGATCAGTCCATAAAATGAAGTAGAATATTTTCTTCATGGTTTCATATGTATTTTTTATTAAAAGATATATCTGAGCAGCGGTGAGACATGGAAGATAAAATTTCATGAGTAGAGCATTCTTCCCCTGTCCCCAGAAGCCCATGTCTTGAATCGTGTGCCAGGGGAAATGCCATCAGTAGAGATATTCCTGTATCAGCTCGTGGGAATCAGAGCTATGAATATTTTAGGTGAAACACCAATTCCCAGGAGGACCCTCTGTTTCTGAGTTTTCTGTGGGAGAAATTCCTGTCTCCTTCCAGAAAGACACCTTTGGACATGTGATGGTTAAGACAAACCCTCACAGACTCCTGTAGCAGATTCCTGCCTATAATAATTCCAAGTTCAAGATCATTGGAAATGGGTCTGTATGACAAACACTTGAAATTGTGCAGCAGAAAATGTTTGTTTTGCTGAGTCCACATGGGTTACAGATCAGCGAGCAGGGAAGCGGTTTGCTGAGGGGGCTGGACGTCTCTGATGAAATGTGTGCTGGAGTCTTGCTACTGACCCCCATCTGTGGTAACCTAGGGGTTACCACGCTAGCTGATGACATTTCCAGGCTCAGCATTATGGCCAGTGAGCTGAAAGATTTGTCATAATTAAGACTTCGGAATGTTGGTTAAAGCATCTATAACACACAACACTCTCGAGGTCCACCAAAAGTGCTGGACGGCTTTGTTGGACATGTGTGGATAGACATGTTCCAGAGACCTGACCTTGAATGTACACTGGGTGAAATCCCATTTGCCCACTGGTTTGCTTACAGACTCAGCGGCATGTGCACCTATAGGCTAGGTGTTTGAGGAGGGAGTATAGAGGTCTCCATGGTAATCACACTATGGGATTCTCCGAATATTCTCAATCACTAATGCCGGCTGGATCATAATTCTGTTCTGTGTAATTACCCTGCATCAGGACTTCCCCCTCAGTACTGGACAGTGACACTGTGTGCTCCAATAGCCAGACATGATGGTGCGTGCCTGTGAAATCCCATCCAGTGGTCAGGAGACTGAGGCAGAAAGTCTTGAGTTTGAGGTCACAGAATTAATTCTTGGCTACATGAAGATATTCTGTCTGAAAAAGAAATACTGTCAGCTAGGAATTTTCTCACGCCACACACGTGGTTTTATCCTCTCTCATTTCACCTCTCCGATCAAGTTAGTCTCTAATGATATCTACCAGCTCAAATCCCTCAAAGTGTCAGGGAGAAGACACCACTTTAAAGCTAAAGAACAGCGTGAGAGGGATGGCTCAGTGGTTAAGGGGCTTTTCTGCAAAGCCTAACAACCTGGGTTCGATTCCATAGTACTCATGTAAGCCCAAGGCACAAAGTGGTGCATGCATCTGGAGTTTATTTGCAGTGGCTAGAGGCCCTGGCACACCCTTACTTTCTGTCTCTGTCTATCTGTCTCTCTCTCTCTCTCTCTCTCTTTGTAGTTCTCTACTTGCAAATAAAATATTAAAGAGTGAAGCAAGGAAAAAAATCCCTGAAGGATCTAGATAGTATTAATCAGCTAATAAACCTCTCAGATGAGCACAATACATAATGGAAGAGATTATCAATGGGCTGAGGACATGTGAATTAGAATTCACTAAAGTTGCCCCTCTACAGAATTATTTTTAAAAAACATTTATTTTCTTTTCAATGCATTGTTTTGAGTCTAGGAAACCAGGATATAAAATCATCCTGTGGGAAGTGGACTTCACATTTTCTTCCTGGTTAATTGGACAGGTAGAGGAACTTGACCTGTTAAAGGTCATGCTTGAAACTTCGGTCTGGTTATTAGTATGAAGCACAACATCCCTGTGCCTGGGAGGGCAAGTGAATATTTTGAGAAATGAGGAAAGATATCTTCTGATATTAACTAGGTTCCTCAGAGCTACAATGCCAAGGTTTCGTTGGTTTTTCTGAATTTTAATAAATAGCATTGGGGTTTGTTCAATTTCTTTATCGTCAAGTTTTACTGTATACATCTGGTGAGAATGATGAAGTTTCTATGGTTATTTAGGCCTAACATTGCACAGAGTTCGTTAAACTCATTATGATGCTCCCAGATATTCCCCGAGTCGAGTTTTCCTAGGGGTTATGATGTGTTGTATCTGTGGTTAATGAGACAACATTTCTCAGCAGAGAAAACCTCCTCTGGAGCTGTCTCATTGACATTCCTGTGACAGGACACCCTGGGTGCCAAACTGTGTTCCCTTCTCGGGCAAACACCATGGCTGACATCGACTCAGGGATCCTCACGTGCCTGGCACTGCATTAAACACGTCACCTGTATAATCCCACCCAAGTCTCTCACTGACCACCAGATCCCATATGGAAAGCAAGAGATCAGGTGGTAAATGAAGGCATCAAACCTATGTAGCTGGTGGTAAGTGGCTGAATCAGAACTCAGAGCCTCATTGGGTCCTGCCAGAGCTTATACTTTTTTTTTAATCACTCTGTGTGTGTGTGTGTGTGTGTGTGTGTGTGTGTGTGTGTGTCCCTGTGTGTGAGAAGAGGGGCATGTACACGCCATGGTTCACACATAGAAGTCAGAGGGCACCTTTGAGGCAAGTCCTTGGCTTTCCAGTTCACGTGAGGCAGGGCTTCTCTCTCTGGGTGGCACTCTCCTTGCGCTCACCATATGCTTCCAGAAACTTCTGTTTCTGCCTCTCATCTCACAGCAAGCTGGGATTTCAGAAGCCCACCACAGCTCGCAACTTTTTCAATGGGGTCTGGAGAGGATTGAACTCGGGTACTTGGGCTTCAGCAGTGAGCGCTTTCTCCCCTGAGCCACCTCCGCAGCCTGGAATCACGTCCTCTGCTTGCCTTTACAAACAATCCCTTCATTGAGAGAAGACAGACTTGCAAGATGCTGTGCATGTTGAGTGTGTACAACTTGACAGGCTTGTGATCAAGGTCCTTCCATGAAACCACGTGCCAGAAAACATGCCTCCTCCCACCCTCCCCACTGGTTAACTGTTATTTATTTCTGTGTGTGGATAAGAACACCTAAAATAAGATCTGTTGTCTTAGAACATTCTGGGTGAAGTCGATTTCTAGGACTTATCATCTACAAAACAGAGGCACTGTATGTGTTGACCGGTAGCCCTCTTCCCCTTCCCCTCAGCCCCTGGGTCCCACCTTCCACTCTCTGGCTCTCTGAGTGTGACTATGTTAGATTCATCATGTGAGTGACACCTTGTGTACCTGGTTTAATGCACCACCCTCTCAGGTCATCCATCTTATCACAGGTGACAGGATTCCTTCTCTTTCCAAACTGAATGGAGACCCCACACTTTCTGTTCTTCATTCTCCCATGGACATTTGACTGCTTCTGTGTCCTGGCTGGCTAACGACGTAATCTCGCCTCAGCAGAGTTTGGATATATTCTAGATGTGAGACCGGGGGATTGTATGATAGTTCCATTTTTTTATATACTTAAGGAGTTTCCATACTTAAGAAAAACATTTTCTTAAATATTTTTATTTATTTGCAAGCAAGGGAGAGAGAGAGAGAGAGAGAGAGAGAG
The DNA here is from genome assembly GCA_004024765.1 of Zapus hudsonius. NCBI lineage: Eukaryota > Metazoa > Chordata > Mammalia > Rodentia > Dipodidae > Zapus > Zapus hudsonius. The sequence continues at coordinate 277 of PVHP010047765.1, read as the reverse complement.
AGAGAGAGAGAGAGAGAGAGAGAGAGAGAATGGGTGAGCCACAGCTTCCAGCCACTACAAACGAGCTCCAGATGCATGCACCACTTTGTGCATCTGGCTTTACATGGGTGCTGGGGAATCCATTGAACCCAGATCTTTAGGCTTTGCAGGCAAGCACCTTAACCGCTGAGCCATTGTCTCTCTAGCCCCCATACTGCTTTTTATAATGGCTGCACCAATTTATATTTCAACCATTAGTGTACAAAAGTTCCATTTTCTCCACATTTGCACCAGTATT
>PVHP010047764.1:0-12779 GCA_004024765.1 Zapus hudsonius | reverse complement strand
GTTTCACATAAAATCCAAATGCAGAGTGCAGAGAAGAATGCAGGATGGTGTTCTGCAACCTTTAAATGGTTTTAAATGAGAAGAAGCCAAATGTTGCCTCGATTCCAAGACTCTGAGAAACAGGGACTCTTTTCCCATCTAAATTAAAGCAATGTCTCTTGTTTAGCTAGAGGAGCATACCCACCCATGCTCTTTTTTTAAAAAAAAATTATTTGCAGAGAAAGAGAGAATATGAATGGGCATGCCGGGGCCTCTTGCTACTGCAAATGAACTCCAGACACATGCTCCACTTTGTGCATCTGGCTTTATGTGGGTACTGGGGAATTAAACCCAGGTCATTAGGCAAGCAAGTGCCTTAATTGCTGAGCTATCACTCCAGTCCAGGAGGGGTCTTTGATTTTATGTAAAGTGCCCAGAATATATGACCAGCCATAGATGGATCACATATTGATATTGCAAGTTAAAAGGGATGTTGGTTAGAGGAGTGTATTTTAAAATAACTATTAGTGCATAGTTTCCAATTTAAAGAAAAGTTTCAAGAATAGTGCAAAGTATTGGCAGGTAAACTTCGTTAGATTCCCTGACAGTCATATGCACTACATTTGTTATTTCTTGCTCATCTTCTTTCTTTAATATATATATATCATCTATAATTTCTCCAGACATCATACACATATGCCTCTATCTCTAGGTCTATAGGACTTATACATAATATGCATATCAAACTCTATATGACTTCCCCACCCCTGAATCATTGAAGTTTGTTGTGGACATGACATCACTTTATTCGTATTTTCACTGTGTATTTATCAACAACAAATGCTCCAATTTTCTTACACAGCACAAGCAAATAATCACAAACTTGAAGTCGATATAAAATTACCATCATAACAGTATGATCTTTATTCAGTTACTCACTTTTATAGTGATGTTTGGTCTAAAACCCAACATTGGATTGATGCCTTGCTACCCACTCTTCTCACTGAACCTGAAAATTGATCAAAAGACATACCAACTCTTGGACATATGTATGCACTCACAGAGATCCCATCTTTTTTTTTCTGTAAGTTACTTTTATTTTATTTTTCTTTATTGTTCATAATGAGTTACATTGTTTAGTGGGCCAACCATGAGTTGTTATCCCCAATTCCCCATTGCCCCCCTTCCCCATCCCCAGTCAGCTGGATATCCGCCTCCATGGGCTGTATCAGTCTTTGTGGTAGGGGACCATGGAGATCCCATCTTAAAGCAGCCTTCCAAGGGCATGTTAATCTGAAACCGACAGCTTTTTCTGCTGGACTGGGCAGAACAGAATGTCTCTCCTCTCCTCCATTTCCCCTTCCCTTCCTTCTCCTCTCCTTCTCTCCTTTCCTCTCCTTCCCTCACCTCTTCTCTTCTTCTCCCCTCATCTCCTCTCCATTCCTTTCCTTTCCTCCCTTCCCTTCCCCTCTTCTCTCCTCTTCTCCTCTCGCCCCTCTCCCCTCCTCCCGTCTTCTCTCCATTCCCCCTCTCCTCCCTTCTCCCTTCTCCTCTCCCTTCCTCTCTCCTCTTCTCTTCTCCTCTTCCCTCCCCTCTCTTCTCTCCTCCCCCTCCTTTCTTTTTTCTCTCTCCTCCCCTCTCCTCTCTTCTCCCTCCCTCTCCCCTCCCCTCCTTTACCATTCCTATTCTCTTCTCTTCTCTCATCCTTTTCCATTCCCCTCCTTCTCTTCTTATTTGTTCTTTATATTTTTCTTTTTTGACAGGATCTCATATTGCTCTGATTTATCTCAAACTCACTATGAAGCCAAGGCTGGCTCTGAACTCCTGGTCTTCCTGCCTTTATCTCCCCCGAGTGCTGGATGACAGGTGTAGACCCCTTCACCCAGCTAAGTATGCTTTCTTTCTATTCCCCAGAGATGACATTGCACCTGATGGGCATGCAGTCCACCCCAGAGCAGGAGTTATTAAACAACCAGCCTCAGGAGGAGTCAGATTTCAAGGTGGCTTAATCCCACCTCTGAACAAGTTCTTGAAGGTTCACTCATCTTGGGCTGACATGTTCTAACGGAACATCAGGGAGTTGAGAGGATGCCTGTAAGTATCCAGTGTGACGTGGGTACCTCTGGGTGAGCGATCATCACGTGGTCCTTTGGAGTCACAGTGTCACTAACAAGTTAGTGACCCGGAGCTGACTTCTGCCTTTGTGTGAACCAGCCTCTTCTAGAATGTAAAGATGCCCTTTGTAGACTCACAGTCATGGACGCAAGGACTTTGTGCCAGTGCTTGCTTAGGGAGGTGGTTCTAGGAAGCCCTGTGTCTCTAGTGGAGACTTGAGACAGGAAGGAATAGATTAGCAAATACTGAGAAAATGATATGACAAGTTGGGACTAAGAACAGCTAGGGCTTACCACCACCACCCCCCACACTCGGTAATGTAGGCACAGTAGAGAACAGAGTTCTACCTAGTGACTCCAGTGGAGGGTAAAATGGACCTGAAGAATTATCCTCCAAATCCCATCAGTTATGAGCTAACCCCTTGCCTAAGAGCTCCAAGTTCTCAGCACACGCTGCCCACCTTATGTGTGGGGTGAATCATCTCTGGCAGCAAGAGGGTCCCAGGTGGCTGCAGTCAGAGCCTCCATAGGGGAATGCCTTTGCCTGGGGAAGTTGATGTAACACATTCAGTTTCTGCTCCACTGCCTTTTCTTACCATTTGGAGCCAGAATTAAGGGAAAGAGAGAAACACTTACAAAGTCAGATGTCTCCCAAAGAAAATGAGATCTAGCAGGAGTCAAGCTTCCGTGGCCAAGTTCTCCTGTGGTGAGGTCAACCGAGCATCCAGTGGGAGGGGACTGTAAGGCACCAGCACCTGTGGTACCTTGTAGGGAAACAGTGAGAAGCCCCAGTCACTGGAGGGCATGAGGACATCAAGTGCTGGTGACACTGACCAAGCAGAGACTGCAGTCATTGACTATTTTCATTTACTCTCCTTTGCACTCAGTGAAATGTCCATAGCCATGGATTTCAGGGTAACTAAAAGGTTATTTAGCACATTTTTAAGAGTTATGAATAGCAGAATAACAAAGATCTCACTACCTAAAGAAAGAACAGGCATATTGGAAGTGAGTGTCCAGGAATGATTGTGTGCATGTATTTGTGTGTGTGTGTTCATCAGAAGGTGTACCTGTGTTTCCATAGAAGGAAAGAGAAGAAATTGACAAGTGGAACATTTAAATGACAACAAAAGCAATAACCTCCCCAGACTGCTTCTAGCCCTGGACACAACTTTAGAACGATGGTCGTTCCATGGTAGGAAAGCGAAGAGCTTGAGAAGAAGATGGTGGATCTTTGTGTTTCCAGCCTCTTCAAATTCCACTATTTTTGTTTCAGTCTGAAAAAGGAATTCAACCTGCTTGAAAATTTAGGCTTCTAAAAACCAAATTAAACGAGACAGCTGAAAGATAGTTTCACAATGACTTACCAGTTGAGTTTTTGTGACAATTATACCGAATCAGAAATAATAAGAAAGTCAAAAAATTAGCAAGGGAATGGCTGGAGTTGCAGAAAAAGATCTTTTCAAAGAAAAAAATAAATCTAACTAGATGTTCTTAAAACTTCTTTTCTGTTTTCACTGTCAAGCGACATATAGGCATCACTTTCTCGAAGGCTGAAGGCACTTCAAGGAATACCAAAGAGCTGAGTACAAGTCCTCCTGTGCAAGTGTCCCCAGCAGCATCAGCACAGTGGCCAGCAGGTGGAATCCACCCAGGTGTCCCTTGACAGACGCATGTGTGAACAGGTGTGGGGTCCATCTAATGGAATAGTGTTCAGCCATAAAAGAAGTTGTTCTAATACCATTCTAATACAGGTTATATATAAGGTAGTTGAACTCTGCAAACATTAAGAATCCAGACATGGGGCTGGGAAATGGCTCAGTGGGTGACAGAGGACCTGAGTTTGATCCTCAGCACCCAGGTGACAATCTGAGCATGGCTACACATGCCTTTATCCCCAGTGCTCAGAGGGGTGGAGATGGGGGGAATCAAGAGAGCTCTCTGGTCGACCAGACTAACTGGGGGGGGCTAGGGGAGGGGGCAACAAAAAGACATGCATGAACTCCAGAGAAAGACTCAAGGAAAGGAGGAAGAGTCATGTAGGAGGACCCCCAATGTCCTCCAGTGTTCTCCAGATGTGTGCGCATGGGCTGTGTGCATCTGCACACATGTGCACAAACACAGAAAAAAAAGAATTCAGACACTAAGAGTCATATATGATTCCATGTTATGAATATATGAACAGGCAAATCTATGGAGACAGACAGAGAGAGAGAGAGAGAGAGAGAGAGAGAGAGAGAGAGAGAGAGAGAGAGAGAGAGAGAGAGAGAGATGGCTGGCAGGTGTTGGGTACAGGGATCGTGACTTGCCCAGGTATGGATTTCTTCTCCAGTGATGTAAACCTTTGTGACCAGATGGAGGTGACACTTGCACAGGTGTGTGAGTTCAGTGGCTGCAAATTGCCCACTTTGAAATGGTTGGTTTTGTGTTACACGAAACTCTACCCCACAAAAAATAGCTCGATGAAGGGCAGCCTAGAAAGCAGCTGACTTCATGTCTTCGTGATTGGCAGGATGACCAGAAACAAGGAAAGGCTGAGGACTGTCACAACTGGGAAGGTCCCAAGGAGACATGGCCATTGTGAAGGGACAGATTTTAATACAGTATAGATGATCACGTGTGATACTGTATCAATATTAGTTTATTAATTTCAATAAATGTCATTTGCCGATATGTTAATAAAAGGAAAAACTGGGGGCTGGAGAGATGGTTCAGTGGTTAAAGCACTTGCTTGCAAAGCCTACAGGCCAGGTTCGACTCCCCAGTACCCACGTAAAGCCAGATGCACATAGTGGCACATGCATCTGGAGTTCAATTGTAGTGGCTGGAGGTCCTGGCATGCCCATTCTCTCTCTCTCTCTCTCTCTCTCTCTCTCTCTCTCGTTCCTTGCTTCTTTCTGTCTCTCTCTCAAATAAGTAAATCAAAAAAATATTTTTAAAAAAGAAAAAACTGGATGCAAGGTATGGAGAGCTTTTGTAATCTCCTCATTGTTTCTGTAAATCTAAGTCATTTTAGAATTCTCTTATTTCTTCACTTGTCATTTATTTTTTGGTGTGTATGTGTATGTTTGCATGTGTGTGTGTGCCAAAGTGTGTGTGTGTGTGTGTGTGTGTGTGTGTGTGTGTATGTAGGTTAGTAGAAGCTTAGTCCTTGCTTTCCATCTTGTTATCTTGTTTGAGGAGGAATCTCTCATTGCCCACTGTTCTCCAGACGAGCTGGCCTGGGAGCTTTGGGGTAATCCTCCTGCTGTGACCTCCCTTCTCACTCACTGCACCTGTGCTGGGATTACAGATGCCTAAAACAGCGTCTTTTTTTACTTGTGTGCTGGGGAATCTAAACACAGGTAATCATTCTTGCCCAGCTCGTGTTTGATCCACTGAGCCATCTCTCTAGCCATATGTTTTGATTTTGAGACAAGATCTCACTAGATAGGCTTGGATGGCCTTGGATTTGTGGCAATCCTCCTGCCTTTGTCTTCTGAGTGCTGGGATTGCAGGAGAGTACCTCCATGCCTGGCTACTTTAGAGTTTAAAAAGTTGATTTTAAGGCTACCTATTCCCTTTGCGCTCTCTCCTGCATTTTGTCAGACCTGCTCTGCAAGCCTGGGGCTGGAAGGATGAACAACTGGCCAACTGCCTCAAGGACATGGATTCTCCACTGAAGCTGGAGTGTGGGAAGAAGGGGCCAGAGAGGCCATTCCCGCCCTGGGTGCTGCTTGATCTCCCCTTCTTGTTACATGAGAATAAAAAAGAAATAGCTATTTGTTGACAAGTTTTATACATGTATATAATGTATTTTGTTCATAGTCCTCCTTCTCTCCTCTTGTTACCCCTTCTTGATCTTCCCACTGAACCCCTGCTTAACTAGTTTTCCCAATGATTGGCTATCTTTTATTTATTCATTTGTTATTTATTTACATTTTATTTATTTGCAAGCAGAGAGAGGTAGAAGAGAGACAGACAGAGAGAATGGGCACACCAGGGCCTCCAGCCACTGCAAATGAACTCCAGACGTGCCACCATGTGCATCTGGCTTTATGTGGGTACTGGGGAATCTGTTGTTAGGTTGTTAGGCTCTGTAGGCAAGCACCTTAACCACTGAGCAATCTTTTCTACCCTGTCTTTAAAAAAAATCATCAACATCATGGACAAGAGAAAGCAAAAGTATAAACCTGATAGTCATTCTAGCGCCTGGCAGTGGCTGGTGACCCTTGATGTCCCTGGCTTGCTGGCACATCACTCCAGTCTGTCTCCATTGTCGTGTTCTCCTCAAGCTGTGTACACGTGGTGCACGCTTGGGTTTGTGCAAACACACGTGCCCAGTGTGCATGTGTGCAGCAGTGAGGAAAACATTGAATGTCGTCCATCCCTCTCACACTTTGTGTCCTTGAGAGAGTGTCTCTCATGAAACTTGGAACTGCCATTGTCAGTCAGACTGGATGAAAGTGAGTCCCAGAGATTCCATTCTCTCTGGTGTCTGTCCCTCTCAGGACTGGGGTGACAGGCATATGTGGCTGTGCTAGGCAGTTTACATGGGTGCTGGGGATTGAACTCCGACTCTCATGCTTGAACAGCAAGTTTTTTTACCCAGTGAGCCGTCTTCTCTGTTCCATGATGTTGGATTAGGAACCAGCCTATTAATGTCATCTAAGTAAGGTCATACCATGTTCAATATATTTTGAATGTGACACGAGTCAGCCATCCCACACTGCATTTTTCTCATCCTATGGAGGACACATGAAGATATTTTCAGAGACCATCCTAACCCTTCAGCCAGGCATTTAGGATGACTGACACATGGGATCTTTAAATCTTTCCATCAGCTTTCTGAAACATGATTCTATTCATACCATCCCTGACCTTCGGTCCCATTTTGCAGGGAATGAAATTGAGGCTTAGAAAATTGAAGTCAGTTTTGTTCTGGGTCGTACTGTTAGGTATGATGGACCCCTAACCTAGATGAGACAAAGTTCCTGAACTTTCTAAGACACCCTTCTCAGGTTAGAGAAACTACTAATGAATCAGGACAAGAAAATGCCAGATGACAGGAACAGTTTTCAGGGCTCTGCTCTCCATAGGGGGCCGGCCCCTTCCTCTCTGGCCCTCCCAGCCACTCTCCTTAAGGAGGGAGGGAAAGCTTGCCTCCTACCCTGTTTTCAAGCCTCTCTCCCCTCCCCCGCGCTGGCTTTCCAGTTTGATTTACGGATCTCTCCTTGTCTAAATGATGAAATCGAGAAAGCTTTTACCAAGTAAGTTTATCATAGAAATGTAACTATTACGTGTATTGTGCAAAATGGTTCTTTAAAAAAAAATTCCAGGCAAATACATTGGAATCATTAATTTGAATACCAAGCACAAGGTTCGGTTTAAAAACCCAGAAGATGAGTAACAAATCATAATTGCGGCAAGGCAGAGACATCCTTCCAAGCCCTTGCTTGTGTAATCCATTGAAGATGCGGTGATCGTCGCTCATTGATGGCTGATTTAGAGTCTAACGCATGTGCCATTACCTTTCTGGGGGACGTATTTCACCCGGCATCGCATTACAAGCAGTTCCTGTCTCTGAAATGGATTGGGTTCCAAAAGTTCATCGGGGACTGTGTTCTTTGATTCAGGAAGCTCAGGAAGTTCCGCCCATGTGTCCGTGCTGGGTCTGGCTGTGGACAGCATCCCATGAAGGGATATGGTCCATTGAATGATGATTCTCCCTCTCCCTCAATTCTTAACCTCCCCACTGCCCCCCTCCCAGCCATGTCTTTTCAGAACACTGACAAATAAATGTACTTGCATTTTCACTGGCTATGGTGCCGGCCATGGGACTTGTGTCTGATATGGAAAGGTGAAGTGTATTTGGGTTTGCCTCTGCCACTGTCTCAGTTCTGAGCAGGACTCAGCTCCAGGCTTGTTTAATGTCAACCGTTCTTGGTCACACACTGTTCTAGCTGTCTCCTTCCTGTCTAATTCCTCACCCCATGCCTGCAATTCCTGGGAGTCTTCCAAACAGGTGGTTTGCACTCAGATCTGTGTCTTAGGGATGGCTTTCAGGAGTACTCACCCTAAGACAGCCACAGAATTGGACAGTGGCTTCATACTTCTATTGTGAGTGACAGAACCCTCAACTCAAACTGGCTCAGGCAGGAAAAAAGAATTGATTCAATCATATCAACTATTAGCTATAGTTCTGGGCATGACTATTTCTTGAGATAGCGTTATCAGTTCTTGATCTCTTTCTTTGCATCTCTCTGCTCTGCAAGTTCTTTCTTGACTTCTTTCTCACACAGGCTATGTTTCCAGATGCACCCATGTCCCCGGGGTTAAGGAAACAGAACATCTCCTACCAGTTAACAGCAACTAAATCCAATCACTGGATCTGATTGGCTCTAGGTTATGTGCTTCTTTTCCAACATTAGATCTGATTGGCCCTGACTATGTCATGTTCTCAAAGATGTGCCCAGTGATCTCTACCTGAACACTCTAGCCGGTGGTCCTGTCTGCTGCAGCCAGATGTTAGTTGTTGGCCAAGAAAGATACCCGCCCAACTAGGAGGAGGTCAGCACTATGCAGATTCACACCCAAACCCGCTGACATGAAGGATGACCCTTCATTCTCTCTCATTTGTACTGGGATTTGGACCTCAGCACAGGCTTTGAAAGCTTCCTATCACTGCACTACATCCCTGCCCCCTTTCATATTTTTATTATTTGATTATGATTATTTTTGAGATGGGGGTCTCACTCTGTAGCTCAGGCTGTCCTGGAATTTACAATGTGGGCCACGTGGATAATGAATTTTCAGCAGTCCTCCTCATCCTCCTAAGCACTGGGATTACAGACATGCACCACCCATTTCAGGTTAGGTTAATTTTAGGAACTGTTCACATGGAGAAAGAGAAAAGTAACCATGAACTCTAACATTATTGTTTTGCAGGATTTGCTCATGGTCACTTTCTGCCCTCTTTCCCATAGCATGATGGGGAAATGGGTGGAACACAGGGTCTCAGGACCATGTTTACCTGTGCCTGATTCAAGGAAAGGTGGCCCTAGTCCTGGAGCAGGGAATGCTCAGGAAGAGTTTGGGTATTTCTGGTTGTATATCTGGGTGTGTGGGGGGAGATTAACACCCATCATCCAAGTGGGTTGATGGAGCCTGTGGGGTCCTCAAGAAGAAACAAGAATGAGAAGAAAGAATAAACATAGGAAGTGAAGACAACAGATATTTACTCGAAACAAATCGAAATGAAACCAAATGCCCCACAAAAGAAAAATCATAAATTACATAAAGACTAATGTGTTTGTGTCCATAAGCATTTATTGAACTTTTTGAGCATAGCTTTTGATTGCTAATGTTCGCTCTCAGTTTTCTTCTTATTGGAACCATTGACATGATCAGACTCTCTCCTTTCTCCATGTGTGGCTGAGACAAGTTTGTTCTGTCTCCAAGGTGCAGGGTTGGGCCTGGAACATCTCACTCCTTCCCCTTGCCTTTGACTATTGATTTGTTTGAGGCATAAATATCAGCAGCATTTTGGGCAATGAAACGTGAAGTGAGATCCCTGGGAAGCTTTCAAGAAAGCTTTGTGAAAAATACAATTAGGAGATCTCAAATGGGGCTCAGTCATAGGCCGTGACTATATATGGGAGAAAATATTGAACTAGTATGTGGTTGTTGAAGAAATTAGTGACTCAAGATGTGGCCCCCTTGTTTAGATTTTCAGTGACATGAGAAATCACTTTTTTTCACCATGAAATATACTGGGATTTTATATTTTTTGCTGCAAATATGCCTTCCATATATTCCAGTGGTTCTGGGCCAGGCCATGGGGATAGGATGGTATAAAGGTTTTGTGTGTCTTATCTGCAAAGCCTGACACCAAGAATGCTTGCTTGACTTATTTTTTTAATAGATATTTTTGGAATATTTGCCTATGTATAATGAGTTACCTTGGAGATGGGAACCAAGTCTAAATCAAAATAACATGTTCCGTATATACCTTATAAACAGCCTAAAGATAATTTTATACAAAATTTTAAATAATTTATGCATGAAATGAGGTTTCACAGCATAGAAAATTCTCCACTTCGAGTGTCCCTGTTGGTGCTTAAAACAATTTTTTGTTTGTTTTTTTCAAGGTAGGATCTTGATCTATTCCAGGCTGACCTGGAATTCACTCTGTAGTCTCAGGGTGGCCTAGAATTTACTGCAATCCTCCTACCTAAAGTTTTTAATGTGGTAGCCTTTCAGATGCAGATTTTCAGATTACTGATGTAGGCCTGTATCTCTCTATTCACAGGATAATTACTGCCCCCTAGGTAGAAGTAATTATTTTCTCCAAAGTATTCAACTTCTACTCTGTGAAGTTAACCACAGCACCAAAAAGGATGGATCAGGAAAGCATGGGGATGGAGGGGGTTGGAGAGATGGTTCAGTGGTTAAGGAACTTGCCTACAAAGCCTAAAACCAGGTGTACAAAGTGACACATGCATCTGGAGTTCATTTGCAGCAGCTGAAGGTCCTGGAGTACCCATTCTCTCAGTGTCTCTTCTCTCTCTCTCTCTCTCTCTCTCTCTCTCTCTCTCTCTCTGCTGGCAAATAAATAACTAAATATATTTTTGAAAAGAAAGAAAGAGGGGGGGGAGGGACAACCTGAACATGTTCTCAAAGCGATCTCCCATCAACTCATTAAGTCTGGCCAAGAGCAAACATATCTTGTTTCCCAGAGCATGGCCCACCCCTGGTGGTCAGCGATGCCATGATTTCCAACAGAGGAAACACACTTCTCCCTTCCCACTTAAAAAAACCCCAATTACACGCACAATGAGGATTCGTGGAACCCCACTAGCGCTCACAAAAACAAGGCACTTAGCTCATGCAATCTTGTCTTTTCATTTTCAATATCACCTACAAAGTACTCTTTCAAATCCTTTCTCACCAATGATCTGATTGTCCCCGAAAAGCCTCTGAAGCATCCCGTGGCTCTCACTTCTGTACACAAACATTAGCCGAAGCCCCGCTAGGCAGGAGGACAAAAATAATCGCTCAGCCTTCATTTTAATTTAACCTTTTGCAAAATCCCACTTTACCAAAGTTCCCCTTGACTCATTGGTGTCATATTGAGATAATGTATGAAGCAGTCCATTCTGGTGGAAGACAGAAAATCTCCCCCAGGAAAGATGGTCCTGGATTCTTTGCCCTAGCTACCTTTCTTCACGGTGGTTGCACGGGTCTCTTGGCTACCTTAACACTCTTGGGTCTCTGTACAATTTTTTAAAATAAATTATGTTTATATCAATGTTCTGTTTTTTTAATATTTTACTTATTCATTTTCAAGCAGAGAGAGAGAGAGACAGAGAGAGAGACAGAGAGACAGAGCACCAGGGCCACCACCTTGTGGGTCTGGCTTATGTGGGACCTGGGGAATTGAATCCGCAGCCTTAGGCACTGGAGGCAAGTGCCTTAACCGCTGAGCCATCTCTCCAGCCCCAGTCTCTGTACAATTAAGGCATTATGGAGGTGAATGTTAATATGTCTCTGAAATTTTACACAGACCGTATATCTTGATGTTTGGAAAAGGGTGAAACAGAAATTATCTAGGAATGCAGATGTCCTCTCCCAGCTGAGGGGGGACATGCCATTCATTATCTGCCGTAGTGGATGACACCGAGGCCTGGGTGAAGAAGGTATGGAAGGAGGACCAGGCAGGTTGGTGTCAGTCGGGAGAGAAATGCAGTCTTAAGATGTCTGGGAAATGATTTGAAAAATACGGGATTGTTGGGGACCGGAGAGATGGCTCAGTGGTTAAAGGTGCTTGCTTGTAAGGGAATGATGTTCATGAATGCAGCTGAGGGGTAATCAATAGAAAGTTGGGCGTATATGGAGCCATCATGTAGGACCAGTGAGTAAGGTACTTCAGTTGCCATTTTTATTGGGAAATGATCTGAAAAAATATGGGGCTGTTGGGGACCGGAGAGATGGCTCAGTGGTTAAAGGTGCTTGCTTGTAAACCCAGATGTGCATAGTGGCATCTGGAACTCCTAAGCAGTGACAAGAGGTCCTGGTGCACCCATTCTCTCAGTAGCTCTCTCTCTTTCTCTCTCCTTACAAATGAATAAATATTTAAAAAAAATAAAAATGTTGGATTGATATTCAAAATGGCCTTGCTTTTTGACTCTCACTCTAGTTTGTCCAGGCCATGGCAAACGAATACCTTTAATGGCTGAGCCATCCTTCCAGACTCCCTTCCTTAGATGTAAGGCAGAGTCTGTCTATAACCCTTGGTTTCCCTTAATCTCACAGTCCTGCGGCCTCTGTCTCCTGAGTGACCAGATAACTAGCCCCCACCACCAATGTCCAGCTTCAAGCTTTGTAGAAGCAGCCCAAGGTAAGGAAATTTTGAATATTTAAAAATTATTGTGTGTCCCTTGTTCATCCCGTCCTTCTCTGCAGGGTTCCATATGGATCCTCCACAATATGACTGTGGTGGCTCATCTCATAGCCACAGCCATTCAACCAACTCAGGATAAGCCTAATGTGTTTGTGTTTTTCAGGATACAACGAGAGAGGTGTGGCCCATCTAACCTTACCAACCAACCTTAGGCCAATGGATGAGATCCTGACAAGAGAGGAGCCACCACAGTCATATCAGGGAGGATCCATAGGGAACTCAGCAGACAATGAATGATGAACAAG